>CAUYON010164281.1:0-31040 GCA_963573935.1 Arctocebus calabarensis | reverse complement strand
ATTCCTGGGCTCAAGCGAGTCTCCTGCCTCCGCCTCCCAAGTAGCTGGGACTACAGGCGCCCGCCACAACGCCCGGCCATTTTTTGGTTGCAGCCGTCATTGTTGTTTGGCGGGCCCAGGGGCTGGATTCGAACCCGCCAGCTCAGGTGTATGTGGCTGGCGCCTTAGCTCGTTGAGCCACAGGCGCCGAGCCATTTTTCTTCCATTCTTGAGATACCTTGCTAAGAAGAATATGTTCCAGCTCCATCCATGTAAACACAAAAGAGGTAAAGTCTCCATCTTTCTTTAAGGCTTTTATTTTAAAGTCTAAGTTCACAGCTCAGACAATGTTTAAAATGAACAGATATGGCCAAGAACATAAGTGACAAGACAGATGAAGGAAGCAATTTCTTAAAAAAATGAAAGAACACCTCTTTTCAAATGGCAAGTAGAAACTTTTTTTTTCTTTTTTACTTAGATATCCATTATGTTATAACTCAGGTTATTATCTTTCTAGGGATATCATTATGCCACATAGCAAATTCACTTTGCTCTGGGGGTTCAGAAGGATTATAGCAAATAGCTGGCCCAGTGGGGGGCACACATATACCTTCAGGCTTTCCTGTCTATTCATCATAAGAGTAAACCAATAACACAATTTTGACAGTTTGTCTAGTTTGGATTACTTTCTGGATATATTTTTCACAACCTTTAGCATGTCTTACACCTAAGATTAAAGAAGGAAGGTGAAAAAATCCAAAGCAAAGAATCTGTAATCAGTCCCACACCACTGCTGCTCATCTTCAAACTTCTTCTGTGCATAGACAAGTCAGCTCCTGGTATGTGAGTGGGGCAAGGCTCTAGTCTGTTTTTTCAGGGTAAGATGGTGGGGATACTCGGAATGTCAATGGCCCAGTCATTCCTCATGGCTGGCTGGTTTCACATGTGAGTGATGTATCCAGGCAAGAATGCCAATCACCTTCACTGCTATTGGTGTGGATAGGGTCACCAAGTAGGGGAATTTTCACCCTGGTTTCAGTGGGTTCAGGCTCCATTCTTTAATCCACACATGGTTACCTGGAGAGTACGGATGGACTGGAGGTGATAAACTAACAGGCTATCTATCATTCACCCATTTTGAAATCTTTTTTCATTATTTCTCCCAGTGACATTAGTTGGTTAGTATACTAGTTACTAAGTTGTTTCTTCCAGTTCTCTTAGGGTCCCTGGTAAATTTCTTAAAATGGCAGGGTTCCTGTGATATAGTGTTTTATAGGGTAACTATTTTTTTTTCTTTTCTTTTCTTTTCTTTTTTTTTTTAGAGTTTTGAACTAGGTTAGATTGATTACTTTTGTTAGGTAAAGTCCCTCTTATAATTGTGTCCCACCCCAAAAACGTATGTCACACACCCGTGATACCCCAGCCCCTTCCCTCCAAAAATCCAAATCCCTGGATTTTTTTCATTGGGATCAAATGTTCTAATTAGTATGTCTGATTATAAGTGCTATTTAATTACCAAGTTTCAAATATCCTATCCTTACCTTGGGACTGTGGAGGGGAAAATATGTGCATTTTAGTCTGCCATGACAAATATCTGCTTAAAGTTGATTTTTGAAGAACAGAATTTAAGTTCCACTGTAGTGATGTTAATAACCTAAAGTGACATGAGTAATAGTTACCAAATTCCCCAAATGATAGGTGATCAAGAGAGTAAGTAGCTGCTGGTTTTGAGGAGTCTTAAGGGATAGTGGTGTGATAATCTTCTTAGACCCCCTAATCTAGGATTATGATTCTGAATGTTGTGTTATGATTTAGAGGGGCCCTGAACTGTTATCTTGTTGCTACACATATAATAAGTGCTTTCTGTGAACCTTCCAAATCTCATCTACCAACTTCCTTAACAAAACCAAGTGTTTATGCCTGTCATCACTGCAAATCCCAGGGAACCGCAGGAACGTCACTACGGGTTATTTCACTCATGTTTTCTGTCAACCAAATTGCAATATCAGTCTTAACAGCATTTTTCATTTAAGATTCTTTTAAAAATGAGACTAGTTCAATGAACCATTTGGGGAATTTTGGTTCTAGAAAAACCATTCTTAAAACATTGAGTTTTCCAGCCCAGTGCCTGACTCATGTCTATAATCCTAGTGCTCTGGGAGACTGAGTGGTGGTGGTGGGGAACCACTTCAGGTCAGGGTTTTGAGACCAGCCTGAGAAAGAGCAGGGCTTATCTCTACTAAAAATAGAAAAAATTAGCCTGGTGTGGTGGTGCACCTTGTTGTCACAGCTACTTGGGAGGCCAAGGCAGGAGGATCTGCTCAAGCCCAGGAGTTTGAGATTACAGAGAGGCGTGATGACGTCACTGCATTCTAGCTGGGTTGACAGTGAGACTGTCTCAAAAAAACCCCAACCTTTTAGTTTTCCTAGATAGTAGACCTGATTTTTCACTTATACAGGCAATTCTTGTGGTTAACTTTATACTTTGTCCATAATTGGTATATGCCTACTCTCCTTATCCTTGCACAGTGGGAAAAAGAAAGCGACTTCTCAGGTCCTCCCTTAACTGTAAGGTGAGTCTTACAATACCTGTAAGGTAAGTCTCACTGTAAGGTGAGTCTTACACAATACCTTCCAGGATGTGTCCAGAGGACACTGAATTGTACTATGAGAGCAGAGGAATCATCGCCCAGCACAATTTTATCTTTCCTGTGCTAACTACAAGAAAGAGAGGATGGGATAAATGAAACTAGCTTTAGTGAGTTGTACTCAGAGACCAGAAATTTTGGCTAAAATTTTGGCCTTTGTGTAGTAAAGAGGCTTAATTATATTGCACAGTCATTGGGAACACAATGTCGTACAACTAAAAATTGAGTTCAGAGGTTGGGTCCAGGATTGTGAAAGTGGTTGGATGCCCTCATATATTATTCTTATGGATATAAAACAATATCCTTTTGTGTTCTTTTTGTGCTGTTTTTCATCCCTCTGTTTTCTTTTTCCTTCCTTCCCAGGAAGGTATTCAAGCAATTTTTAGGATTCCATTTTAATGTATCTCTGGTGTTTCTGAATATGTCTTTATGTAACTTTTTTTAGTGTTTGCTCCAGGTGTTATATTTACTTAAATTAACACAGTCTGCTAGTGTCATTATGTGATCAGTTAGAGTGAAATGAAAAAAATTCCTTTATGTTTCTTTACTCTTTCTCCATATGACAATCTTAAGTATTTTCTCTACATACGTTTAGAACCATATCAGTGTTATAATATTTTCTTCAACTATTGACTATAATTTAGAAGTCACAAGAAGAAAAAGCCTACTGAATTCACCCATATTTTCGTTTTCCATATTCTTTCTCCTTTTTTGATGTTCTAAGGTCCCTGTTTTTTTTTTTTTCCCAATCATATTCCTTTCTATTAAAGTACTTTTTTTTTTTTTTCCATTTGTTTAGATCAGCTCTTCTGGTGACAGATTCCCTATTTCTTTCCTCTGAGAATGTTTGATTTATACATCATTCCTAAGGGATATTTTTACTGGTATAGGATTCTTGGTTGATGATAGTTTTTAATGCACTTGAAAAATACTATTTCAATTTCCTCTAGCCCTCATGGTTTCTGATAAGAAACCTGCTATTATCTGAATTACCTTTTTCCTATACAGATGCCCCTCAACATATAATGGGGCTATGTACTGATAAACCCATTGTAAACAAAAAACACATTTAATGTTGGCAACATAGTAGATGGTCCCAGACTTAGGATGGTTTGACTTACCATTTTTTGATTTTATGATGGTGTAAAAATGATATGCATTCACTAGAAATTGTAACCTCATTGTAAGTCATTAGGAGCTTCTTAACTTATGATGGAGTTATATCCCTATAAGCCCTTTGTAAAGTAAAAAAATAAATAAAATCATTATAAATCAGGGACCTTCTGTATATAAAGTATGATTTGTCTTTCTCTGCTTTCAAGAAATTTCTTTGTTTTTAGTTTACAGAGGTTATATTTTATGTATTGGTATGGATTTGTTTGGGTTTATTATATTTGTGATTCACTGAATTTCTTCAATCTATAGGTTTATGTATATTGCCAAATTTGGGGTGTTTTTTAGTCATTATTTCTTTGGGTAACTTTCTATTCATGTCTTATATCTACTCTTATCTGAGACTTTGATGATATGAATGTTAGATTTTTTTTTGTTATAATCCCACAGATCCCTGAGGGTTTTTTTTTTTAGTCTTTTTCTTTTTGTTATTCAAATTGAGTAATTTTTATTGTTCTACCATCCAGTTCACTTCTTCACTAATGGTCTATAATCATTAGTGTTTTTGAGTTGCCATCTTCTTTAGCTTTTGGTCTGGGATAAATGAGGCAAAAAGGAAACCCAGGGTCCTCACTACCAAATTGTTTCATGAGTCTTGATGCCCCTAACCGCTTTGCTATTTTCTCTCTCTCTTTCAGAATCTCATATGTTTATTATACAGTGTCAAAGATTTTTATGTGTATTTAGGAGGAAAAAAAGAAAAAAAATTATGTCTACTCCATCCACATGGAAGTACAAATCTTTTCAAAACTTTTTAGCCACTTTCATGAAAAGACATGGGATAATTCTCAAAAATTTCACACTACTTTATTGTAAAAGAATACCTCCATTGTAAACTTCAGCACTTTCTATAATGTTGAAGAAACTATTTTACCTCAACGAAGTATTTTGGGAGATTCTCTTCATCAATTCTGTTACTTCTTCTTCTTTTTTTCCTTATCATGTAACTTTTTGGATTCTCTTGAAAATAGTGCATTGTTCTTTTTCTGGGGCATCTTGGTTTGGAGCTTTGAGAGTCCTTGGTTTCACTGCCATGTTAATAACCCAAACTACAAATGTAAGATGTTCCTAGTCTTTATTATTACAAGGGTAACCAGTGCATTAAGTTGCTGTAAAAACGAAAATATTTTATTTTTCAAAAAAATACCCATCAAGGATTCTAATAAATTCCCCATAATATCAATTTGTGGGAAAAGGCCAAGTTATTTTATGGATGTTTTGGAGAAAGTCATAGCTATTTGGAGATTTCATTCTTCCAGGGAAACATTAAAGTGTTTGTGAAGTTCTCCTAAAAATTCCGTAGACCTTCAAATATATTATTATTATTGAATGTAGACATAGTATGTTTATTCAGGCATTTTTTGGTACTTAAAAGTTCTTGAACATTTCCTTCATCACACATACCTTGTCTACTCTTTATTAGATTATGTTCGCTTTATAGTTTTTTGACTTCTGTACTGTGGTAATACATCTATACTCTTGATGAATTCTATTATTAATTACAATAGTTTTTTCATTGTTCTGTGAATTATCATATATTCTGGACGTAATGTCTTGTACCTTGCCTTGAAATCATCAAAATCCTTATTTATTCTTCTTACTGCATTAAGATGTTTAGTACTATGCTGAATAGTAACAGAGATAATGAAAATTCTTATTTTATTCAAGTTCTTAAAGGGAGTCTAGTTAACTATGGGTTTGTAGCTAGACTTTATCAAGTCAAAGAAGTTTCTTTCACTCAGTTTTCTCAGAATTTAGTAATGAATATGTATTGACCTTTATCAAATATAGTTTTTCTTCACCAACTAAGATGACCTTATGGTTTTTTCTTCTTTTTGTTTATTAATACTGTTAGTTATATTACATTTTCTGATGTTGAACTATCTTGGATTTTTTGGGGCATACCATACTGGTTCATGATATATTACTTTTTATGTAAATGAATAGACTCAGTTATCTGATAATTTATTTAAATATTTTTCCATGTTTGAAATATTCATAATTTTTAACTCTTTTGCTGTTCATCTATTTTTGTTCTCAAGGCTATACTAGCTTTATAAAATGAATTGGGCATCTTTCCCTTTTCTTTTATTTTTCTGGAACAACTTGTATGAGAAAGGAATTATCTGTTCTTGAAAGTTTGGTAGCACTCAACTACAAAAGCAAGTGGGACCAAGGTTTGGTCATTTTTGGAGGAGGAGTCCTTGATTCACATATCCAGTTCTTTTTGGTGATTCATCTATTCAAGTATTACATTTCTTTTTGGATTTATTTTGGCATTTTATGTATTTCCCAGAAATGTATCCATGTAAGTTAGGTTTAAAAATGTCTTGGCAGAGAGTTTTAATAATATTTTATTAGTTTAAAAACCTTTATTGCATCGATAGCTTATTGCTAGTGATTTTTTTCCACATTTTTAAAAGCAATGTTTCTGCGGTGTTTTCTGTTTTATTAATCTATTCAAGGAATTACTGCTTAGTTTTGTTAACTATCTTTGTTAAAAATAAGCTTTATGTAATTAATTTCTGGCCTCATATTTTTTTTCTTCCTTTTCCTCTATTTGGTTTATTATGTTGCTCTTTTAATAATTTATGGTTGGATACTTACCATAGGTATTCTATATATTTCTTATTTTTAAACAAATTTAAAGCTCTAAGTATTCTTTTTAAGTACATCTTAAGCTCTGTTTAAACTTTTAATATTAAATATTTTCATTGTGATTCTGTGAAATTATATAGTTTGATATTACATTGTTTCATATTATTTTCTTTGTTTCAAGATTATTTAATTGTATATTTTATGTAATATATGATTTAAAGCTATGTGATTATAATTGATTTTGTTTTTTGTTTATACCTGTGCTATACATTATTATATTATGGTTAGAGAAGAAGGTCTGTATACTTCTGATTTCTTGGTGGTTGTTGAGGCTTCCTTTGTGTCTTAGTAGCTGTAATACTCATTAGGTTTTGTGGATACCTCATTTGTGTTAAATATATATTTTCTTTTTTAGTTGAGTTTAAGTGTCTATATACCTATTAATTCAATATAAATATATCAATTTTGTATATATTTGTTTATTTTTGGTTTCTTTAAACCATCAGTTTCTGAGAAGACTGAGTTAAAATATCTAGCTACAAATTTCTCTATCCTTCTTACATATATTTTGAAACTGTATTATTAGATTCATATATATTTGTGATCATTATATCTTCTTAATCTCTGACTCTTTCTGGGAATGTAAGTTTTCTTCTTTACATGTGTGTGAGAATTAAAAGGCATTCTTTTTATGACAAATGATATAGAAATTTATAAATTCAGTTATGCAAAGAAGGATACATAAATTATGACATCACTTTAAGAAATGAAAATTTGTGTTAGGCATTTCTTTTTCTTTTTTTTCTTTCTAAACACTTTCCTTGCCCTCCCACTTGTACATAATCATAGCAACATATCTCTTCAAAACAGGTTACATGTGACTGGGGAAAACGCTTCAATACATTTTTTGAGAATTTATTCTAAGACCAGGCAAATTAAAGATCACTTTACTGAGTGTGTATATTTCCCATGATAGCATATTTCAGAGTGCTTGAATTCTAATCTAACTTCTGTCTTAAGATCTTATATTTTTGCAGTGTTCATGTAGTAGAGCTAAGCTATAAAAATATTTATTTAAACCTGCTAGTATGGTGGGGGAAAGTATTATGTTGGTGTTAAAAAAAGGAAACCTAAACTGTAAGAAATTATATGCCAATTACTTAACTGTCATTGTCAGTAATGACTATTTTTTAGAGCACATTTTAGATACTTTTCTTCTTTTTTTGGTAACAATATTAATGAATACCTATTTGTATACTTAACTGGTTTCATTTGTATTGTCACTACTGAGACTTCATGTTACTTAATCTACCAGAAGCATTTCACAAACTTGAATAATCCCTCCTCCTTGGAACACTTTCTCCAATAGTCATCTAAGACACAATTTTCTCTTCATTCTCTTCCCACATTCCTAGTCACTCTTTCTTAGTCTCCTTTTTTACTCTCCTTCATCTTCCTGATCTGTAAATTGTGGAGTAGCTCATGGTTCAGTTCTTGTATTTCCTCCCTTCTCCATTTACTCCCACTTTATACATATATTGACTATGGTTTTAAATAACATCTACATAATATTATAGCTACTCTTGAATTTATTTTTATTTGTTTGCATCATATAAAATTTGTGACATGACTATTTTTTGATATACACAGTAATTTTATATGATTTAATGTTGAAACGTATAGATATATAAACCAGTGAGAGAGAAGAGAGAGAGACAGACAAAGAGAGAGAGAGAGAGATATTTAAGTATCTAATGAATATCTAAAACTTAGATTTATAATTTGCTGACTCCTGAATTTCTGACTTCTGGTTTCCCCATAGAAATCTGCTTTTCTGGTACTACTCTATCCCAATTATTGGCAACTGCTTTCCATAAATTACTTAATTAGCCTTAGCTCCTCTCATTTCTAATATCAATCTATCGGCATATCCTGTCAATTCTACCTGCAAAATATATCCCAAATTCAACCATTTCTCACCAGCTTTAATACTCTCACCTTAACTGTAAACTGTTGTGATAGTCCCTGCATTAGCCAGGATACTCCAGCAAAACAGAATCTTGTATACACATACATATACATGAGGAGTTTTGTTTTGGGAATTGCTTATGCCATCATGAAAGCTGAAAAGCCCTATAGTGTGCTGCAAGCGAGAGAACCAGCAAAGCCTGTGATGTAATTCAGTCTGAGTCCAAAGAACTGAGAACTTAGAGCAGGAAAGGGGTGGTAGACTGGTATAAGTCTCAGAATCTGAAGGCCCAAGAACCACAATCTCTGATATGTGAGGGCAGAAGAAAATGCATGTCCCAGCTCAAGAAGAATGAATGCTGATGACAGGTCACTAGAACCTTCACTTCCTGGGCTTAGCAGATCCTTCCATCTTATGCCACAATGACAGGTTAATTTTAAATTCTTTTTGTAGCGATGGGGTCTTATCATGTCACCCAGGTTGGTCAAGAACTCCTGATCTCAAGTTATTCTCCCACCTTGTCCTTCTAAAACACTGGAATTTATAGGTATGACCCACTGTGCCTGGCCCCTCTACCTTTTTATAGTATGCAGACCCACAAAGAATTGGAAGATGACTGTTCACAGTATTGGTGGTAGATCTTCACTTAGCCCAAATGCTAATTCAAATGCTAATTTCATCTAGAAAAACCCTTAGACATCCACAAATAATGTTTTACCAGCTAACTGGGCATCTTTTAATTAGTCAAATTGACACATAAAATTAACCATCACAGTCTCCTGATTGGTTTCTCTGCTTTCACCTTTACCAAGTATGCTCTATTCTCAACATAGTAGTCAGAGTTCTCCTTCTAAAACATGATTCTGAACTTGTCATTTTTTTGGTCAAATCCTCCAAATATTTCAGAGCAAATTCCAAAGTCCCTCTCGGGTTTATTAGACATTACATTTTCCCACCCATTTGTTGCCTGGAATTCATCTCCATCCCTCCTTTCCTCTCTCTCTGCTGCAGCCATTCTGGCTGATGTTCCTCAAACTCATCAGAGGGGTCTTATCTGACACTTGTGTGTAAAACATTAACCCTCACTGTCACTCATTGTCTTTTATTGTGTTGTATTCTTCTTCATAGTTCTTATCAAAACCTAATATGCTATATTCATTTGCTTTTATGTTTATTTTTTCTCTCCTTCAACTAGAAAGAGAAATAACCTCTACTGACCCCATACTTCTGTTTTGTTAATCTTTTATTTCTAGCATGTAATAGTGCCTGCCACCGGGAAACCTTAAAAACTTGATTTCCCCATCATGATGAGATAGGAGACTAGATACACCTCACTGTACTCCCTCCCAAATAGCCATTAGATTTTCTTTTCTAAGGTTTCAACAGAAACAGCCCTTTTGCAAGACTTGCTCCACTGCTGATTTCAACCAAACACTTGAACCTTCCCCCTCCCTTTTGCAGTTTTGAAATACAAACTGACCAGCAGTCCTTCCTAATAAGAGACCACTGACCATGGAGTGATTCTGGACAGTTTAAAGAGCATGTATACTGAGTATCTTTGTGTCTTCTGCTTCACCTTCTCATGTGTTGGCATGTTAAGTCTCTATCCCAAGGTAGACGTGGGATGCATGTAACATACTTATTAGGTTACTATGTGTGTGTATACCTACACTTCATAAATATTCATGGATCCTCCTATAACCAGTTGAATATATGTATTTAGCTAACCCATTCAGCATTAATTCCTGTCTCATATTCCCCTCCCTCAAAGCGCTTACTCAGATTCTTCCAGGGGCTATGCTCCCCGGCCTATAGGATGGCCAGTCCACAGGCTGCAATCTTTTATGAAAAATAAAGCTTTCCTTTTCACATTTATGAACCTCAGGTGATGATGCCATGACTCTAGCAGGCCTATAGCCTTGGATAATATTAGGATGTATACCGATCTCCTTCTTATCAATCAGTTTTCATTATACTAGACAGTCACCTTTCCCTAAACATCTGCTACTCAGAGTGTGATCTAAAGACCAATAGTACTAAAATCACTTAGGAGCTTGATAGAAAAGGAAGATCTCATGCATTCACTCCAAATCAGAATTCAGTTTTTTAACGAGATGCCTTCATTAATTTCTGAATCTGTCATTTTTATTTTTATGGTCATAATATTATTATGCTTTCTAGCTATAGCTACTCTGGAGGTTGCCTCAAGATGTCACTCTGTGTGCTAATGTATTTATAATAACTACTATGCTCCTCTCTTTCCAAACTTCTCACTGAAGAACTTTAGAATTCCTCCAAAAAAGTTTCATGACACACTTCAAGAGTAAAAAGTGCCTAATGGTTATAAAACTGCTCTATCTAGAGATAACCTTCAACCAGGGTAGCTATTGTGGTTGAATTTAATTCCCCCCCCACAAAAAAGGTATGTTTACATCCTAAATTCTGGTACCTGTGAATGTGACTTTTTTTGGAAATATTGGTCTTTGCAGATATAATCATGTTAAGATGAAGTCATTCCAGATGAGGGTAGATCTGACTGAAGGACTGATATGCAAATAAAAGCAGGGAAATTTAGACATAGACACAGAGGAGACACACTGGGGAAAACACCAAATAAAGATGGAGGAAGAGATTGGAGTGATGTGTCTATAAGCCAAGGAATGCCAAGGACCCCAGTGCCAACTACGAGAAGGTAGGAGAGAAATAATGGAACAGATCTTCCCTCAGACCCTCCTGAAGGATCCACCCCTAGTGACACCTAGATTCATACTTTTAGACTCCAAAACTATGAAAGAATAAATTTTTCTTGTTTTAAGTCACTCAGTTTGTTGTACTTTGTTATGTGAGCACTAAGAAAGTAATACAGTAACTTTCCTCTTACCTGTCTTACGTTTATTACATGTTACTTGAAGAAAGAGTTGGCTCCCTTGTGAAATGTTAGACACTATGGGTCCCCTCCATTGATGGTGATGGTAGGCAAGGGAAAGTGAAAGGGCAAAAATTACTCTCTTTCCTTACAAATAAAATTTGTTTATTAGAGTAGCAGCATGTTCTAAGTGTTCCATAATACCTCTTGTAATGTGCTTTTTCATTTGATAAATATTTAATTGCTGTTCTCTTTTCTTCCTTGCTCCATATTCTTTGTATAGCTTGGATTTATAAGTTCAGTGATATCACATTGTGCTGTACTCAAAATCACTCACCTTTATAAACACTCTAGCTAACGGACCAGGGAAATGGCTTGATTCTCCTTTCTTCCAAATGAGTTCTTTTTCAAACAGTATAATGCCTGGGAATCTCAGGAGGAGCATTACCCCCAGACTCTTCTGGGGCCACACCTCAATCCCAAGAGGTCCAGGCATGTTTTCACCATAAAGCCCATAAAATTCTCATGAAAATAAGACCAATAGGTCTACTTTCTTCCTTTACTCCCTAAGACTTGCCTGGAATACACTTCAAATATTAGTAGAAATTGCTAAAAAAAAATTTGAGATGATATGTAAACTTTTATTTTAGACAAAATCAATAAAAGAAAATGGCTGTTGTATTTGGAAGAAAAAAATAGGCAACAGTGTTATGTAAGTTCATTAAGTACTGTTTCCTGCTGGTACTGACCGCAAAGCAGTTATTGAATGAATTGGTAGAGCTAATTAGATTGTTTAAAATGATTGTTTTTACTCCTTTCAATTAAGGATATATTTTATTTTTTGGTAATACTTAAACACAGCAATTATAATTTAAATAAACAAGTGAAAGAATGCACAGACTTACTTAAAAAAGATTCGATGCCCATAACATTGTTTTATTTTTCTAAATTTTATAGTTGTATAAAATGGATTCCAGTGGGACTTAATGAGTTTATTTTCTTTTTGGTTTTAATTAGGAAATCCTACTGTAATTTTGGGTAGCCATACAAGCTAGAGGAATGGATTATGTTTCATGTTGGCATTTTTAATCTCATAAAATTTTAGTGATGTTATAGTGTCAGTTGAATTATTTTTAAAGAATGGAGAAAATGAAACTAAATTAACTTATAATCATTTGAATATTGTAAAAGTATGTGCTTATTAAGAAAGCTTAATTTTCTCTAAGAAAACCCCCCTAATTTCTATGCTTTTATTGCCTACAAGTTTGAGATTGGGAGCTTGTGAAACTCTAAGTAAACAAAATAAGTATTCAGAAAGTTTTAATTTTAATTAATTAATTTTTTTATTTGCAGTGGTAAGCAGAAGTAGAACAGAGGGGAAAAATCTTGGAATAGATGAACAAACACCTGAGGTTTTCTAGAAAGGGCTGCTAAGAATTTTATTTGGACTTTTTGAGTGTAGGAAGGGGAGGGGAGGGAAGGGAAAGGGAGAGAAGATCAATGCTGCACTGTCCTCTGCCAGCCTATACTTAGAAAAGGAACAGCACAAATATGGTATAAAAAAAAGGTACACCTGTGCAGGGCACTTACCATTAATGGAGCTTGCAGAACTGGAAGTTGCTCAGGGTGAGTCAGTGAGTGGATCTGAAGGCCTAGGACATTGTTGTATACTACAGCAGACTTTATAAATGCTATACTGAGGCTATACTAAATTTATAAAAAAACATTTTTCTTCAATAATAAATTAACCTTAGCTTTTTGTAATATTTTCTTTATAGACTTTAACTTTTTTTTCTTTTTTAGACAGAGTCTCACTTTGTCACCGTTGGCAGAGTATGGTGGCATATAGACTTTAACATTTTTAAAGCTTTTTGACTCTTCTTTTTTCTTTTTTTTTTAAATTAAATCATAGCTGTGTACATTAATGCAATCATTGGTACAATATTCTGGTTTTATATACAATTTAAACTATTTTCATTGAACTGGTTAACATAGCCTTCATGGCATTTTCTTAGTTATTGTGTTCAGACATTTATATTCTGCATTTAGTAAGTTTCACCTGTACCCTTCTAAGATGCACCATAGGTGTGGTCCCACCAACTACCCTCCCCCTCCCCTCCCCCCTCTTACCCTTTTCCCCATATTCTTTTGCTATAATTGTGTTATAGCTTTCATATGAAAGCTATATATTAGTTTCATAGTTAACAACCCTTAGCTTAAGACACAAATACATTGTATAGCTATACAAATATATTTTCTTTCTTTATATCTTTATTCTATAAACATTTTTCTACTTTTAAATTTTTTTTCTGTGGTGGCTCCCATAGCTCAGTGGGTAGGGCACCAGCCACATACACAGGGGTTGGCAGGTTTGAACCTGGCCTGGGCCAGCTAAAACGACAATGACAACTGAAAAAAAAAATAGCCAGACATTGTGGTGGGTGCCTGTAATCTCAGCTACTTGGGAGGCTGAGGCAAGAGAATCACTTAAGCTCAAGGGTTTGAGGTTGCTGTGAGCTGTGATGCCACGACACTCTACCCAGGGTGACAGCTTGAGACTGTGTCTCAAAAAAATACATAAATAAAATAAATAAAATTTTTTTGTATGTATTTTTTTCATTTTAAACTTTTTTGTTAAAAGCTAAGACAGCAACAGGTATGTTAGCTTAGACCTATACAGGGTCACAATCATCAGTATCACTATCTTTGTGTCTATGTCTTGTCTACTAGAAGGTCTTCAGGGGAAAAACCATGAATAGACCTGTCATCTCTTATGATAACAATGTCTTCTTCTGGGGCACCTTCAGAAAGAGCTGCCTAAAGCTGTTCTACAGTTAACCATATATATACGTGTATATATGTATGTATGTATGTATACTTATATATGCATATATAGAAGGAATATATTCTAAAGTAATAATAAAAGTATAGCATAGTAAATACATAAAGTAATAACATAGTTGTTTATTATTATTATCAAGTATTATATACCATACACAACTGAATGTGCTATGCTGGTATATAATTGGCAATGCATCAGGATTACCACAAACACATGAGTGATGCATTATGATGTTATGATGGCTACAATATCATAACCATGAGACCATGGTTGTATATGTGGTTCATCATTGACCAAAATGTTGTGCAGCTCATGACAGTATATAAGTAGAGTGATGACACACATACAGACACGTAGATATATAGACACTTTTATAAAGACTCCACACACACATACGCACAGACAAATGAGGAGCTTTATTGTAAGGAAGTGACACATGACTATGGAGGTGAGCAACTATCCCAAGATCTGTGGTAAGTCTACAAACTGGGGACTCAGGAGAGCTGATAGGTTAGTTCCAGTCTGAATCTCAAAACCTGAGAACCAGAAGAGCAAATGGTATAGTTCCTGTCTAAAGCTGGGCAGGCTTCAGACCTAGAAAAGTCAGCATTTACGTTTGAAAGGAGTTATACAGGACAAATTTTCTCTTTCTTTTCATTCTACAGAGGCCTTCAACTGATTGGATGAGGCTCACCCACATTAGAGAGGGCAATCTGCTTTACTCAATGTTAATCTCATCTAAAAACACCCTCACAGACATGTTCAGAACAATGTTTGCCAAAATATTTGGGCACCTTATGACAGTCAAATTGACATATAGAATAAACTGTCACATATCATTTATTCATCATTTATTCTGGGTGAATGCTTTAATCACTAATCTTTATAAGCAACCCTAAGGACTGGTGCTATACCAGAGTTTCACAAGGTAAAATAGTAGTTGTAGGATTTTAATCTAGCTAGTCTTGCCATAGATGCCATATTCTTAATTTCTGCATTTCTCAAGCCCAATAAATTGTTCCTATTGTTCAATCATCTTCCCAAATAAGATGGTAGCCAGCTGCATAGAAATCTAACAGGTTTGGTCCAAAGGACTGGTGAGCCTTTGGTAGAACAATTCACTATGTTTCACTTAAGTATCTGTAAATGAGTAGTGATTCCTTGAAGGACTGGAGGAGGAAACTTTCAGTGATTTAAAATAAACTACCTAAATGGCCAACAATCCAGGAATGGATTCACAAGCTGTGGTATATATACATAATGGAATACTATACTGCCACTAAAAAGGATGGTGACTTTACATCTTTTGTATTAATTTGGATGGAGTTGAAACACATGTTTCTTAGTAAAGCGTCACAAGAATGGAGAAGCAAGAATCCAATGTACTCAATTCTGATATGAGGACAAATGATGCCAGTACATGGTGGAGGGAGGGGGGATGGAGGAAGGGAGCGAGGGAAAGAGAGAGGGGGGTGTGGGGCCACAGTGTGTGACACAGCTCTTGGGGGCGGGACACTATTAATAGAGAGACTTCACCCAGCAAACTCAAGCAGTGTAATCTGGCTCATTGTACCCTCAATGATTCCCCAACAATAGAAAAATAAAATAAACTATTAATTAATTACATTAGATCTTGAGCAAGACTTAGTTGGATTGGACAGACTCATTAACAGCATATTACTTATTGAAGTAGCATGAAATATCCTCTATTTGTAGGGTTTATTGCAGCGGGTAGAAATAAAGCCCCAAGAGCAGCAAATACAGACTCAGTGACAGCACATTTATACCTGTCCCTTGCTAACATGATTAAGTAAGTGCTTCTAGAAAAGTTGACAGTTTGGTCATGACCAAATCCCACTAATCATAGGGTACTGGAGAAATCATTTAGACACTTGAGGGGGGAAAAAAAAAGACAGACAGAATTGCATGATCTAATGAAGTTTTCTCATCTCCAATATCTGTGAAACATATTATTTGGTAATACTTTAGAGATGCATATGTAATTTGAAGTAAATTAATATTATAACCAGAAATGTCTCTTTTGAGACCCAAATCCAATTGCAGTTGGTATGGCGTGTTTGTCCTGTGTGACTGCCTGGTTACCAAGAGAAACTCTGCCCTGGGTTCTATAGTAGGCAGGAGACAGTGCTTTGTCTGAGCCTGCTGGAGACTTGCATTATTGAGTGACTGAGGAACCTCCAGTGGGTCACAGCACATTTCCACCTTTCCAATTCATGTCCTTATTGTCCACTCAATCATTCAGAGTATATGCCCAATAACAGGTTGCTGAATAAATGAGAAAGTGAGTATGTTTCCTTAGAAAATGAACCATTCAACCCTGTTCAGAGGGGGCCAGGAGAGAGGCAATGCAAGAGTGTATTTTTAAAAGTGACTTAATCAAACTTGGTACCGATGCTGCTTAGAGAATGAACTCTGTCCTGCATAAGGCAAAACTACCTATTTCAAGTTCTTACTAGTTATTCTGGAGCAGAGTTCTGGACATATATGATAGGACCTTTCCAGGACCAGTTATTTGGCCAAATGGTATACGAGTTAGGCTTTTGTAGGCAAAGAGATGTGTCCTTGAGAAAATCATGGACTAGGGTCTCAGGTTTTTATAAAAATAACACAATACTTAATAATGATAAAATGAGTAAGGTAATAATGATGAAGGGAAGTCAGGACAGCATGGAGAACTCACTAACCTGAGTGAAGCATCATTTATTATCCACGATATGGCTTTTCACTAAAGGGATCAGCTTTGCAAGTCTTAGAAGATTGGTAAGGGTCAGGGTGTAAAACATCATACTGGTTCATGGGAAGTAGAAGTGTTTTTAGCACAAAAAAGCTATGTGAAATAGGAATATCGCTTCAGACTATGAGCTTTTGAAGGGCCCATAGAATACTTGAAGCCTAAGAAAGGTGTTTGCTCCAAATATGAAAAGATAACAGCAAGGTTGAAATTAATAAATGTTTAATTCAGTGAATACATGGTATAGCATCATGTTATTCAATTATCTGTTAAATTTCTTATTAGTTAACTATTGATTATATTTGAAAACAATTTGTAGATTTGCAGACTGAATGTTTTTACTTTGCCCAAATTCCCAAGAATGAGTGACTGACTACAGAGAATTTGTTGCTGATTCCAATGTAAATGAACTATGTGTCTCACATAATTTCTAAAACAAAATTTTGAATATCTTTCAATATTTTTACATCAAAATATTGCATTACTTATTCTTAACAGGAGGCATAGAGGTTTTAAAAATATATTTGATATAACCTGTGTGGTATGTGTAACAATAAGGTTGCCCACAAGGTTTTAAATTAGTTAAAGTGTGATGACAAGCAACAGAAAGGTGTCTATACAAAACAGCATTGGGGAAGTTTAAGAGAAAAGGTCTAAGGAATCTGACTAACAGGCAGAGTCTAGAGATGGAAACTTGGCTATATGGGCCACCAGGGAAGGCTGTCAGTAGGTAACCACACCATTCTTTTTCTACTAGGAAGAGTGGCAATAACAAGTCATGGGCCAAGCTCTAGCCCACCAAACTGGGATTCAGGGTCAGAGATTTTTCTCCCCCTAAGGAACATGTCAGATGCTATATGAATATAAGCTAACACAAGATAAAAGCTGGCCTTGGTAACTAGTTTAATTTCCTTTTGAGTTTCATGAGTTTTAAGTAGAACTCTGTTTCCCTAGACCATGGACAGAACCCAGATCCTAGAGAAAGAGTTGCACATGGGGATCCAGGCAATCAGCAAATATTTATTTTGCACCTAGTAAGTTCTGGGAACTGTGCTAAATTTTGGAAATATAGGAGAGAACCAGTCAGATGTGAACTCCTAGGCTATGGTGCTTACAGGCTAATGAGAAAGAAAAATATTAAACCAATAACAAATGGTTTCAAACTACTGAAAACACATACAGGCTGCTAAGAAAGTAGCACAAAGATTGTGAACCCAAAGACTGAGGCAGGGCGTTACAGAAAAACCCAAACTATAGCAAGCATGACCAGAACTAGGAACAGTATTGACAAGAGAAGCTCCTCCTGGCAGAGGCCATCACTGCAGAAGTTGCTAGAGAGCTGGCCAGGAGTTTGGCCTGAAGTCATTGCTATGTATTTTGGGGGATTGCTATATCAATAAGGACTGAAGAGCTCTGGATTAGCCCTGAATGGATAAGATCTTTTCCATGGCAATATGTAGCATTGAGAAAAATGCTCTTCTGGAATGTTTGAGGGTCTTTTGTCCTGTGCTTTCTTCACCCTGCCCCAATGAGCTCTTATTTAAACATTTTCTCTTTCACTAACACTTCCCTTCAGACACTATGGCTACCATATTTGCCAGTGGTCTGTTAGCATCAGCTTATTGGACTTTCCAGTGGAGAAATCTGCAGATTAGACCTTTGGAACTTTAGGCATCTCTAACACATGTATAATTTTTTAGAATTATTTATAAATAAGTTGTATTCAACACCAATTAACATCATCATCAAAAATATTATACATGGCACACATCTCATGCAAGCAACAAGCACTGACTGTACAAAGTACTTTCGACTGGAACTTTCCCCATCCCAAATGACTTCATGCTGAGAAAATAAATAACAGTGAGCAGGCAGCAAACAGTGAACAGTGATCTGAGTAGAGCAGCCCTGAGCACAATGCCTTACTCATTTAATATTTGCTAAAATGAAAAGTGTACAGAACTGGGAGTATTTTTTCCATTGCCACATCTGAGGGTGAAAGCCAACCAATCAAAGTTGAGTCACCTAGCATTTTTTATTTTAGAGATAGTACCCCCTGTCACTTTGCCTTCCTCCAGAGCAGGGAGACGAAATGTGATAAGGCCAGTCATTTGTACTGAGCATGTTCCAGCTGAAAGGCCTTTTGTAGGGGCTTTGAGTCTCAGAGAAAGGTATTCACTGTTAGGCTTTAGTATTTGAAGATGACCTCACTGATAGGGTTTTATACCCAAGTGGGTGAAAGAGCTCTTGTCTCCCAGGCGTGTGGGAAGGCTTGTCTTTGGTTTGCAGTCAGAGCCTGTTTGGAGGGTCTGGTATTTGTAGCGCCACCTTTCTTTAGACTGCTTGTCAAGATAAGTTGGCTCACCTCTGTTAGCTGTACACCAGGTTTCTCTGTTGGCGGATATTTTATTCCAGAATTCCATAGTTATCGAGAAATGGACTATGTCAACACAGGCTTTTATTGTGTTTTGAGGCACCTTGAAGCCTCTAACAGCTGCTCTCATTTTGCAGAGCAAACTGCTGCTTAAGGTTTGGCAAAGGTTAACTTTTAAATGGATTCTATGCTGCTATATGTGGCATCTCCCTGGATATTTGAATCATCCAGCACATAATCCCATCATTAGATCATTTTTTAAGTGAAATTTTTGTTGGTCACCTTTAAAGCTGCATCAATCACTTGGTAATGGAAAAAAAGTCAATGTAATGATCTGCTTTGAAAATAAACAGTCTAACTTGACTTTGGCGTTGAGAGCCTATTATCATGTGGTAACATCATTCTGTTCCAATGACATTATCTGCTAAGGATATTATGATGGTGGAAAATATTTCAATTTTGTTATCGGAACAACGAAGCTGTGATATTTAATTACAGAGAAGTATGTTTAATTTTGGGAATCTGGCATGTGGACTGTCATAGTTTACTTGTCAGAAGCCTGGGCAGCGGTAATCAAATTTAGACAGAACACTATTTAATGACCCAGCCAAGTTATTGATTCAAAGCTTTTTTCTTGCTTTCCCAAGTTTTTCCCTTTGTGATTCTAGTTCTTCTATTAAGTTTGCTGATTAATGAATTAACTAATTAATAAACTCAACTAAAACACTGTAGTCCTAGGTAGCAGAGAAGGGTTAGCTTATGAAAAATAGCATCTCTGCTGGTTTTTACTTTTGTAAGCTGAGACTTGTTTGAACGACACTGCAAAAAGATGTTTCCAAGTTGAATGTTGACAAATTAAAGGGAATCTTCTCACCCCCACCTGTAGTATATGGAGGAAGTTAAAAATGAAGCAAAGCAAAGAACCATGAGAATTAGAGTCAGTGCTACTAGGGTAAGATTTGAGATAGAACACAAGGAACTTCCTGTTCTGCAGTAACTCTCCTGCTGCCAACTGGCTGTGCCATCCAATCTTACCTTCTTAAATAGACTTCAATTATAGCCACCAGCCAGCCAGGAAATGGTGGGCCCCTTTCTCTGAGTACTCACATGTCAGACCTTGTACCTGAGCTCAGGGCATATAGAAATGGGCAGGACACATTATTCTCAAGGAGCTCTCCATCTCATGGGAGGTGGACACAATAAATGAGATAATCCTGCAATTTCTTTTTGTAACAATCAATTTTTTAAAAATTTTGGATTAATATATGAGGGTCTATATAATTAAGTTACATTGTTTGCATTTGTAAGGAAAAGTCTGAGTTGCTGGTAATATGCCATATACCCCTAAGTTGTACCCAGTCAGGTGTGAACTTACCAAACCCCTCCCTCTGCTGCTCACCGTTTCTCCTACTCTCCTCTCTCCTTCTTGAATTTAATTGTGTTTTTCTGCCAGGTGGGTCTGTCATTGATCTGCTGGCTTTAACTGAATCCTGCCATTTCTGAGCTGTAGAAAACTCAGAGCGCCGAGTCCACCCTTGTTTGATGGCGAAGCTGCTAAGCATCTGAGAACTGCAGTGGCTTGCCCAAGTTGTAAAGTAAGCTGGTGACAAAACTAGAAACAGAGCCCAGTCTCCTCAACAGTCTTCCCACCACTACAACTGTTCTTTCCAATGCTCTATTTCCAGTCTAGGGTCCAGGGGATTGGAATTCTGCTGCAGAAGGAGTTGTAGGGGGAGATTTTTGTCTGCTTCACAATTACCCTTCCTCACAAGCCCTGATACAAAACTTTTGTGTTTCCTTTTCATTTATTGGGGGTAAAGGATAAATTCCAGGGGAATGTGGCTACTGGCGGTCTGTTTCTGCAGCTGGGCCAGAGATGCTCATTGCCCTGGATTTGGCTGCTGAAACATTCTGAGTCACTCAACTTGGAGTGTCCCCAGATTCGCAAAAGTGCCACAGGGACTGTGAAGCAGAACCTTTGTATATGTGGAGGGCTGAGAAACGTGGAGGGGGTTGTACTGAGGTATATTGCCAAATTCACATGGGAGTTGTGTTCTCAAACACAGAAGACCAAAAAAAGATAAAAATGCCTCTTTCTTTTTTTTTTTTTGACAGGGAAGTCACTATCAGCCTCAAGCTGGTGACAATGAACTGTAGGACACCTCCTTGTGGTGGACAGTAGTCCAGGCTGCTTGTGAACTGGCATTGAACAGTTTGGGCAATTGACAGAAATATGACCATACGGGTTTGTTTTTAATGATTAGAGTTTTTAAAATTTGACAAATAAAAATCATGTAGTTATTGTATACAGAATGATGTTTGATTTTCATACCCATTGTGGAATGGCTAAGTCAGGCTAGTTAACTTTATCCACAGACGTTTTTGGTGGTGAAAACATTTAAAATCTACTCCAATCTCCCTGTGTACCCTGTTTAGTGATGACCTTTCTGGCTGTACTTTTTTCTCTCAGCTCAGTGCTTCTTCTTGCTTCTTTTACTATATACAACAAGTTGACATCTCTCAGTTCACAGACTCTTTAGATAGAAAGAAACCACTTGAATACAGTTTTAAATAACCCCCAACTTTGCATGTTAATTACAAAGTATATGGGTACTGATTAAATATTGGTGGCCACATTATACAGGGAAGCTTTGTTCCTTTTTAATAACTTTATAAAAAACCAAAATCAATATACAAATCGTTGAAATTTTCTCTGCCAGGTGAGGAGCCTCCATACCAAACCAAAACACCTGAAGTTGATCCCAAAGGCATTCTCATCACTAGTCATCCGGTGTACATGTGTAAAACAAAATGAGAAATGAGTGTAAGTCTGGTTACTGTAAGCTCTTCTAATGTTAATATATGAATTTGCGAAACAGAAAACAGAATATAGGCGAAAATGTCATGGGAAAATATAAATTCTTTAACTATAGAAATATGTAGCTCTTATTCTAGTCAACAACATTTTTATATTAAAGCATGGATGTATTATATTTAAGTAGGAGGCAGCCTTCTGGAGAGGGAGAGTGAGGCATATGTCACACTCGTGAAGGTCAGGTCCGTTACTCAGGCCCTGGGAAGGTTATTTAATCCATTTGAATCTCAAGTTTTTCTCACTGGGAAATGAGAAATTTGTTCATGTCAAAGTCTTGGCATAGCACTTGCCCCATAATGGGCATTCAGTAAATGTTAGTCCAAGTTTCCTTCCTAATTCCTGCAAAAACAAAAGTGACCCATTGAGAACATGACTTTGGGAACCCTCCTTAACTATCTTTATTTTTTTCCATATTCAACAATTGCACTGTTACAGTTGGGTCTCTTGGTGGGCATATCTCAGCTTTATTATGAAATCCAAACAGAGAAAAGCTCTCAGAGAACCAGCTTGGAAGAGAGCTCTCAAGAGGGCTGCAGTGAAGGAAAATCCATCAAGAGCAAAGTCATGGAGACAGAGGAAGAAACAAAGCAGGAAACAGAGTTCCCAAGGCAGGGCCATCTTATCATTTACTGTCAAAACTGGGATGCTTTAAAAGGGGAAGACAGATAGGGAAGAATGTCAAAGCAGGTGAGATGCTGGGAGAACACATCTGGACCATCCAGAGCAAACCAGGACTAACATTATACGCAATGTGGGAGTACACAGACCTTGGCCAAATTATGATCAGTTATGCAACCTTTCTAAAACTCAACTTATTTATTCATGGAAGGGGATTAATAAGAGCTGTGCCTCAAGCCTGTTCTCAAGATCAAAGAAATACATCTACAGTACTTTGTGCACGATGGTATATAGCAGGGGTCTTCAAACTACAGCCCGCAGGCCACATGCAGCAGTGTGAATTGTATTTGTTCTCGTTTTGTTTTTTACTTCAAAATAAGATATGTGGAGTGTGCATAGGAATTTGTTCATAGTTTTTTTTTTTTTTTTTAACTATTGTCTGGCCCTCCAATGGTCTGAGGGACAGTGAATTGGCCCCCTGTTTAAAAAGTTTGAGGACGCCTGGTATATAGTAAGTGGAGAGTACTTCAGTTGCATTGGGAAGGCATTCAGAAAATCTGCAGGAGAAAGGGCCAAGAATACAGAGACAAGTAAATCTCCCAAAGGGAATGAATCTTTCCTATACCTCATAAAACTTGTGACATCAGGCGCTGAAGGAGAAAAATGAAATTTATGGGCATCTAATGCTAGTTGGTATAAATTTTGTATTTTTAAAAGTAATTATATTAAGTATTTTTGCCAGATGTATTATAGTTATTTTTTATCTAAGAAATTACATACTAATCTAAAAAACCAAATGGTCACGCCTGTAATCCTAGCACTCTGGGAGGCTGAGGCAGGTGGATTGTCTGAGCTCACAGATTCCAGACCAGCCTAAGTCAGAGCAAGACCCCGTCTCTAAAAATAGCCACGTGTTGTGGCAGGCCCCTGTAGTCATAGCTACTTGGGAGGTTGAGGCAAGAGAATCGCATGAGCCCTAGAGTTTGAGATTTCTTTGAGCTATGATGCTATGGCACTCTATTAAGGGCAAAACAAAGTGAGACTCTGTCTCAAAATAAAATAAAATAAAATAAAATAAAATAAAATACTAAAAAAATTTTTTTAAAAATGGATCAGAGCTCAAGAGGAAGAAATCGTGTGTAGGGGAAGAACTATTGCTGACTGGGTGTGTGCCAGCAGTGAGTGCAAATCAGAACTCAGCTGCAAGGGTTTAGGACTAATGCTCCTCCTTCCCTAATAGTTTTAAATGGCTGTGCAGGTGCTGAAGCCTCCTACCCAGGGGAAGAGCAGCAATCTCCTCCTTTGCCCATCACTCCTACTCAGAGGAAGATAAATTTACATTGATAAATAAATACATGAGTGTCTGATATGTCCATTTCTTTCACTCTGCAGGTGTGTATTCACCACTAGTTAGGTGACTCCTTGAATTCTTTTATTTTCCCCCAATTTACCTGCTACCCTTTACTTTATATACATGAATACTTACTTTCATTTATTTCTTCAAACCTCCCAGGCAGGACAGCACTTTAAAAAGTATTCCAGTGTTTGCCCAGACTGCTAAGCCTTGAGAAAGTATCCAAATGCCTTTTCAGTATATACACCTTGTCTATAAACACCATCATACTGAAATACGGTAGTTGTTAAAATCACAGGGGACTTCTGAATATTCTGTCATGCATGATTACTCATTGATTAGCCTGTGTATTCACCTTTTTTTTGTATCTGTATCAGCAAAGCAAGGGGGTGGTTGAGACCTGGGTTGTTTAATAGTACATAAAAGCCAGACTATTTATGTTTATTAAATTGAGATTAAAATACATGTATGAGAAAACTGCATAGGCTGGTCCAGGTCCTCATTCTCATTCTCATTGTTTCCCACTACATTCTCGCTGACATTGCTTCTTAAAGTAAAACCATTTTAAAAGCCTTGCTTTTGTAAGGACGGATGTTTTCTACCTAGTCTTCTTTATTTCATTTATTATATTTGTTTTATTTTTCTGAGAAACAACCTATTTTTCCTAGGGTTATGAAATCTTTTCATTTTAAGAACAAATTAACATATACCTCGGCATTCATATATATAAATTGGAGCATTATGGGTTATTCCAGTAGAGATATTATATACATGGATATTTTTTACCAACTTGTGTGTATGACCAAAGAATAGGTTTTCCTGAGTTTTCTTTTGATTAACAAATCTGCCATTGATGTGATCACATTGTACTTAAAAAGAGGCTCATTTACTGTCTTTAAATGGAAAAGTTAACTCTGAAGTCAGAATTGTACAAGTGAAATTGAGATCTTTATTTCCCAAAAGAAATAACGTTCAGTTTGACGTATTTAAAATCAGCACTGGGTAAGGGCCCCATTTCCTTGGTACAAAAGGAAATCGTCCCAATCCCATACAAATGTTATCTTATAATTGGTGGGGTTTAGTTTGGCAATTAAGCTTCCCAATAATAACAGAATCTAGTTTCCCCGAGTCTTTTCTTTCTCCCCCCTCTCCTTTTTTGGCAGTTCTTATTCTGACAAATTTTTTGGAAGTTCTTCTGTAATTCTTGGAGAACACCTTAAATAATATGCTTGTGTGATTAAGAGACACATCTCGGCTAGACAATTTAATGCATGTCTGGGAGGACAATCCAGCCTGACTAGAATTTGTTGGCAAGCTATTGTCTATTACCAGAAAGTAAAGTAAGCGATCAAGAAATTTCCCAGCAACTTCTCTCCTCCTCATTTTATTTTATCTTTCGAATTAGAGTAAAACTGACATTTTCTGTGTATGTGTATGCCAGTGTGTGCCTTCTGCTTTCTCATGCCTTGTTGCACCTGCTAGGACTTGCAGCGTGATGTGGAATAGAAGTGTGCGAGTGAGCATCCTTGACTTGCTACCAGCCTTATGGAGGCATTTTCCCTCCTCTAAGTGTTAGGGAACCCCTTTTTAGTTCTTTGAACCGTAATTATTTGGCTTCTCCTCTACTTCTCATTTTCCATGCTGATGCCACATCCAGGTTTCAGACTATTTTGTGTCTCAGCTGGGAGACTGCACAGGAAAGAAAACTGTGAACTCAGCACTCATTAAGTGACACTTGGGATTCTCCCCCCAATCCACCTGCTGCTTTTTACTTTTACTTCTCCAACAGCTACTCCATATGTCCTGTCTGGGTTTTCAGTCACATGCAGTGGGAGAAACAGGGTGAAGTGTGTTTTCTTCTATCTTACTTGGAAATCAAAATTTTTATATCAGTACTAGTAAGAGAATTTTTTAATATATATAAATGCTTTTTACTTCTTAAATTTTAGGGGGAAAGTATTTTAATCCCAAGAATATGACATAAATTTGGGGAAAATATACTCCTTATTTATGTGTCTCTGTTTGTTGGGAAAGGGAAATTCATACATTATATATTATATTCCAATATCTAAGTGAGACTTACAGGGTATAGGTATGAAACAGCTTTACTTTTCCTACCACTGAATGCCCAAATACACACACTCTGAGGGGCTACTTCTTTCTCTACCTTTTAACCACGTCTTGGGCAGGCCTCACTCCTGATCTGGTGATTCTTAGATTTAAAACAAAATGTCTTCCAGTCACACAATTACACCAAACTACTTTAGTTCAGAGATCATTATGCATAGCCCTATAATAACCGAAACTCCAGCCTTATTTTATTATATTTTACTTTTCAATTGACAAATAAAAATTGTATATATTTAACACGTACAACCTGAATATCATGCAATTTACTTAAAGATTTGTTACATGTTTCAAATTCTAAAAGGGTACATCAACACATATTTCCAAAGGATTTTGTTATTCTTAACTGCTGTTTCTTATTTATTATTATAAGTATTATTTTTAATTGGCAAATAATAATTGTATACATTTATGGAGTGCAGTTTGATTTTCGATATATGTATACAATGTGGGATGATCAAACCAATCTAATCAACATATCTAGCATCCATTTTCTTCTCATTTTTTGTGACAAGCTACTTTGAAATACATTATTAGTGGGTGGTGCCTGTGGCTTAAAGGAGTAAGGCACTGGTCCCATATGCTGGAGGTGACGAGTTCAAACTCAGCCTGGGCCAAAAACTGCAAAAAAAAAAAAAAGAAAGAAAGAAAAAGAAAGAACTACATTATTAGTGAATAATATATTTCTGTGCAATATATCTCAAACACTCATTCCTCCTGAGAGCCAGCCTGATTTTCAACGTGAAGCTTTCCCCCCAGGGGTTGCTCTAAGCCAGGGTCCTATGGAACACAGAGCCAGAGCTGTCATTTTCTCTACTTTTCTTTCTTTCTTTCTTTCTTTTTTTTTTTGTATATTACTTTTAAAATTTCAAATTGATATGAGGGTATAAATGATTAGGTTTTACATTGTTTGCCTTTGTTAGGTAAAGTTCAAGTTGCCTTTGAACCCTCCACCTAGGAGTTGCTGTATCCCTTTACATTGTGGCCATTAAGTGAGAGCTTATGAATGTCCCTCTCTCCACCCCTATTTTTCCTACATAGTATTTTTCTTTTTTCTCCTCCATTCACTAAATACTCCTTGGCTTTACCAAGATTTAAAGTTAGTATTGGACTGTGGAGAAGAACTCAGGGTCAGGAAAAGTGTTAATTTAGTGTTAGACAGGCGCTGTTGTGAACTGACACTGGCCCTGACCTCACTAGTCATTTAACGCTAACTTGACTCTTCCTCATCTCCAGGTTTCACTCTTTACTCCTTCACTGTAGATCTCTCCCATCTAGTTTTATGACACAGGTGATGTACCACCTCCATGTCAACTCTCAGTGTGGGTTTTTGAACCCCTGTTCAGGTGGCTCTTGGGCAAAATACATTTGAAATCATTCCAGGCTCTCTCTCCTCACACACACAGGAACATACACCACATTTCTCAGAATCTAACCTTCTACTTTCCTGCTTCTTTCCCTTTAAATCCCTTGGGTCTGTGCCCAACCACAGTCTAAGCTCTGGGTTCACAGATGATGACTATACAAGTATTCTTCAATCTCTTTGGACTACTCTATACCTGATGGGTCTTACAGCACATCAACAATAATCTCCAAAGAAAGATTCCAATTTTCTACTAACTTTTCTCAGACTTTACAACCTGTTTTAGAGGTTGGATGTTAATTCCTCGTAGACTTTGATAGGATACTTCAATAAGTAATAATTTCATTATTAAAGGGTTTTAATTCTAAGTGTAATTTTTAGAAAACATGAAAACTTTCTGGATAGGAAGAGGCGATGACAAGAACTGTTATGACAATGACAATACTATATGACTGTGACAGTGACAGTTAATTCAAAGGCAGTCTTTTGCTTTTAACCTAAATGTGAGGAAAACCTTCACAACCCTAAGCCATCAAAAAAATGTTTTCAAAGCATTGCATGGGCTTACTAAAAACTTTCTCGCAGATCTTATTTTTTTTAAATACAGTTTGCATAACTTTTAGCATGAAATTTGAACACTAATTACCTGGATCTTTTGCATTTAGAAAAAAATTAACAGAGTTGTGAAGGAATGTCCTCTATGCAGGGTTTTGCTCTGTTGACAAAAGACTAAAGAGGTTGGACGCTAATCAGGAAGTTGTGCTTCTCTCCCCACAAAAAAAGAGCAAAAAAACCCCAGAAACACAAAAAGGATAGACTCTAGTTCTCAGAAAATACAAGGGTAGACTACAGAAAAAATAGAAATGATTGTAACTTTTAGTGATATATTTTTCATTTTATCTGTCTTTGAAATTCTGTATTAAAGATACGCTCCTGCTTCAATAAGTTGGACAGGGGTTTGATACTAGAAAGATAATTCTTCTCTATACTGAGAAGTATAAAATAATGTTGAAAATGTGAACTCTAGAACTAGATGACCATGTTTAGAATACCAAGTTCCCTGCTTTCTGTGTGGTAATTATGTTATGTACTCTTAAGCAAATGAAATAATTGAATTCCCTTGTGTATAACATGGGAAACTAGTAATTTACCTTGATGAGTTGTGAGGATTGCATGAGGCGGTAAATGTAAAGCAAACAGAACAGAGCTTGCGACATTGTAAACACTCAACAATGGTCATTATTTTAAATAATTATTGTTGATCAAATTTTATTATCATGCCCTAGAAATAACCCTTGCATTCCTTTAGTCTTGTTATATATATGTATGGCCAGCAAGGACAGTTTAATATCAGAGCTAGGATATTCAAATCATTTATCCTTCAGAATGTCAAGTGATATTTAATTGGTTTATATCCAATTATTTATTACAGCAAGACATTTATTTATGCCAGGGTACAGAAAACTTACTTCAAAAAGCACACGCAAATACTGTATATTCCAAAATTAGACATCCTTATAACAAACCATTATAACTGGCTTTATGTTGTTCTGAGAAATGATTGGCAATCTCTGACTAAAAATTTTCAAGCCATAATTCTTATGGCAGGCCATACAAATCTAGAAGTTTGAAGTTTTTATTGGTCATTTATACATCTATGGCTTGAAACCAGGCCTGTAACAAGAGGAAAATGTTGGCACTATATATAAATGAGCTCTTGGCCATTCAAATGAGGTCACCCTTCACTCAGATATGTGTTTTGATTAGATTTCTCATAAGAAAATGTTAACCTTACTGTTGTGCCTACGTGGTCCTTACATATATAACATAGAATATTTGCCCTGAGTGCTTTCTTTTAACTCTTAGTTGGCTCATTGTTATTCAAATAAGAAAACTAATTGTGGGAGACTACCCAAAGGACCTGAGGGCTTCAAGATATTTCCAAATTTTCTTCTTAGGTTAATAAATGTTACCAAGAATGGGACACTAATGCTATATTGTTTGAAGTCATCATAAAACCAATTTTATTGCATAGTATGTCAATATTGTGCCACTGGCCAATATTGAAAGAGTCATAGAATTATTTATTCAAAATTCACCATAGTATCTGCTGTAAGTGCATCATTAAACACATTATTTACTACATAAGGGAGAACCATGGAGAAGTTATTCTCAGGTTTGTCCTAGAAAATGATGATTCTTCCATTATAACACATTTTCTTTATTTAAGAAATATTATTCTGGTTCCTTTTTGGCTTTGGCCACTCAGAATTTTGTTGTATCTTGCAACTTTTAACAAACCTTCCTTTCTCCCTCCTCTTTGTTCCTCCCTTCTTTCCTTCCTTCCCTCCTTTCTTCCTTTTTATTATAGGGTCCTTTTATCCTCCCTCAGCAGTATTAAGGTATAATTGACAAAACTGTATATATTCAAGGAGTACAAAGTGATAGTATGATAAAGAGGTACATTGTGTAATGGTCACTGTTACTTATCAACACATCCGTCATCCACTTTGTGAGTGTGTGTGTGGAGGGGAGGACACTTACAAGCCCTTTTTGTAGAAAATTTCAAGTAAACAACACAGTACTATTAACTTTAGTCACTGTCCTGTACATTAGATCCTCAGAACTAATTCATCTTTTGACTTTAAGTTTGTTAAGGTACTATCTTTCTAAATCTTTATTAAGTAAGGTATAGAAAAGAAAATGCCCATATTTGTACAGCAGGCTTAGAACATTTGTACTGCCACAACGAAATACTGAGAGTGGGTAATGTATAATGTACATAAGTGTATTTTCCTTGCAGTTTATGGAGGCTAAGAAGTTCAAAATCAAGGTGCTGGTATGGACAGTTCTGGTTGTCTGGTGAGGGCTGCTCTTTGTTTCCAAAATGGCGCCTTGTTGCTGATTTCTCCAGAGGGAGGGAATATAGTGTCTTTACGGTGGAGAGTGGGTAGAAGGGAAAGAGGGTCAAATGCTGCCTGAAGCCTCTTTTCTAAGGGCCTTGATCCCATTCATGAGGGAGGAATCCTAATGGCTGAATCACCTCTTAAAGTCCCCAGATCTTAATATTATCACATTGACCATTATGTTTCTCCACATGAATTTAGGTGGGGACATAAACTGTGGCGAGTGTGAAAGAAAAGAGAGGAAGCCACTTGTGGTCAGAGGTGGCCATTCCAGGGTGGGGTCACCCAACCACCCTTGGTTTCTCTGAGAGCCTAAAAGTCAGTATGTTTGTGTACCTGATAACAATTCATGGTATGACATTTGGAAAGCTCTGTTCTATGGCATATATTTATATGATATTCTTTCAAATAATATAGATGATTGAAATCATCCTTAAAATATTTGATTGAAGGGCTCAGCGCCTGTGGCTCAACGGGCTAAGATGCCAGCCATGTACTCCTGAGCTGGCGGGTTCGAATCCAGCCTGGACACGCCAGACAACAATGACGGCTGCAACCAAAAAATGGTCGGGCGTTGTGGCAGGCGCCTGTAGTCC
>CAUYON010164277.1:0-16496 GCA_963573935.1 Arctocebus calabarensis | reverse complement strand
GCTGACTGGATACAAAAACTCAGGCCAGATATATACTGCATTCAAGAGTCTCACCTTACCTTAAAAGATAAATATAGACTCAAGGTGAAGGGATGGTCATCTATATTCCAGGCAAATGGAAAACAGAAAAAAGCAGGTGTTACAATCTTATTTGCAGATACAATAGACTTTAAACCAACCAAAATAAGGAAGGATAAAGACGGACATTTCTTATTTGTTAAAGGTAATACTCAATTTGATGAGATTTCAATTATTAATATTTAGGCACCTAACCAGAATGCACCTCAGTTTATATGAAAAACTCTAATAGACATGAGTAACTTGATTTCTTCCAGCTCCATAGTAGTTGGAGATTTTATACTCCTTTAGCACTGCTAGATAGATCCTCCAATAAGAAGCTAAGTAAAGAAATTTCAGATTTAAACTTAACCATTCAACATCTGGATTTAACAGACATCTACAGAACATTTCATCCTAATAAAATTGAATACACATTCTTCTCATCAACCCGTGGAACATACTCCAAAATTGGTCACATCTTAGGTCACAAATCTAACCTCAGCAAATTTAAAAGAATAGAAATTATTCCTTGCATCTTCTTGGACCACCATGGAATAAAAGTTGTGCTTAACAACAATGGAAATTTGCATATTCAAACAAAAACATGGAAGCTAAATAACCTTATGCTGAAAGACAGATGGGTCATTGATGAGATTAAGAAGGAAATCACTAAATTTTTGGAACAAAATGACAATATCATGGGATCAAATGCTGGGTCTAGTTTTAGTTCTTGGAGGAATCTCCATACTTCTTTCTACAGAGGCTGTACTAGTACACTAACAGTGTATGAATGTCCTTGCTCTCCATACCCATTCAAGCATTTGTTTCTTTGGGTTCTTATGATGTGGACCATTTTCACTGGGGTTAAGTGGTATCTCAATGTGATTTTGATTTCCATTTCTCTGATGATTAGCGACAATGAACATTTTTCGTGTGTTTCTTGGCCACTAACATGTCCTATGATACAATTTTCTGTTCATATCTCTTGCCTTGTTATTAATCAGGTTGTTTGATCATTTGTTATTGATTTGCTTGAGTACTTTGTAGATTCTGGGAAGTAACCCTTTGTCAGATGTGTAGCTTGCAGAACTTTTTCTCTTTTAGTAGGATGCCTCTTGGATTTGTGGATCATGTTCTTAGTTAGATGTGCAATAAATTTTTAACTTGATCAGGTCCCATTTATTTAGATTTGAATTATTGATCATGTCCTTAGATGTGCAGAAAATTTTTAGCTTGATCAGGTCCCACTTATTTAGATTTGTTATTGCTGCAACTGACTTTGGGGTCTTCTTCATGAATTCTTCCCCACATTTTCTTCTACAATTTTTATATTTTTGTGTCTTAAGTTGAAAACTTCAACCCATTGTGAGGTGATTTTTGTAATGATGAGAGGTATGGGTTCTGTTTCAGTTTTTTACATGTGGCTAAACACTTCTCCCACTACTATTAATTAATGAGATGGCAGTATGAGGCTGGTTCCAACTCTAGATTCTCTGTTCTTGTCCATAGGTCCATGTCTCCATTCTTATGCCAGTGTCATACTGTTTTGATTCCTCTAGACTTGCAGTATAGCCTAAAGTTTGATAAAGTGATACCTCTGGATCTGTTATTATTTTGTAGAATTGTATTGGCTATTTGGGCTTTTATCTGGCCCATACATAGTGTCAAACTATTTTTTCAAGACCTGCAAAGAATGACTCGGTTATTTTAATGGTGATTGCACTGAATCTGTGGATAACTTTGGATACTATAAACATTTTAACAATATTGATTTTTCCAAGCCATGAGCATGACATTTTCTTTCACTTGTTATGTCCTCTGTAATTACTTTTTTCAAAGTTTCATTGTTCTTTCTGTAGAGATCTTTTGCATCCTTTGTTAAATGTATCTCAAGGTATTTCCTTTTCTTTGATGCTACTTTGAAGGGTATTGTGTCATTGACTTGATTCTCAGCTTGAGTGTTATTGGTGTATATGAAGGCTACGATTTGTGTATGTTGATTTTGTATCTGAGATGTTGCTATGTCTCTTTATTAATTCCAGGAGTCTCTTGGTTGGGTCCTTGGGTTATTCTAGTTATGAGTTTATATCATCAGCAAAGCACAGTTTTTTACCTGTTCTGCCATTTTTTGAATGTCTTTGGTATACTTCTTTTGTCTGATTGCTTTGCAAAGGACTTATAGCACTCTGTTGAATTGTAATGGTCATAGTAGGCATCCTTGTCTTCCTCCAGGTTCAAGTAGAAATATTTCCAGTTTTTCCTCATTCAATATAATGTTGACTGTGGGTTTGTTATAGATGGCTTCTATTAATTTAAGGAATTCTCCACCTGTGGCAATTGACTTTAATATTTTTATTTAAAAGAGGATTCTGAATTTTATTAAATGCCCTTTCTGCATCTATTGAGAGGAGTATAGGGTCTTTATTTTTGTCTACATTTCATCTATTAAATTATATTTTTAGATGTGCATATGTTTAATCAGCTTTGCATCCCTGCAATGAAGCCAACCTGATCTTGATGAATTATTTTAGAAATGTGTAGCTGAATTCTGCTGCTGAGTCTTATTTAGTGTTTTTAGGGCAATGTTCATTAAAGATAATTGGTCTGTAGTTTCATTGTTTTTGCTGCATCCAATTCTGGTTTTGATATATGGACAATATATGCTACAGAGAAGTAATTACAGGTGGTTCTTGCCTTTACAATGTGTTAGACAGTTTGGTAGAATACTTGTGTGCAACTCTGTGATCCTGACTATTTTGTTGGCCTTTTTCCCTATTGTTTCTTCAGCATTGGTGCTTGATATTGGCCTGTCAAGAGTTCTATTTCTTCGTGATTGCTTTTAGGGAGGGAGTGTGATTCCAGGAGATTGTATATTTCCTCCATGTTTTCAAACTTTTGAGCATAGAGGTTTTTGCAGTGTTCAGTGATTAAATTTTTTATTTATGTGATATATGATGTTATTTCCTCTTTTTTGTTTCTGATTTAACATATTAGAAATCTCATTTTTCCCTTTCTGGTTAACCTGGCGGGAAGTGATCAATTTTGTTTATGTTTTGAAAGAAACAGCATTTTTTAAATTAATCTTCCTGAGATGAATATTAGATTGTTAATTTCACTTTTTTCTGGTTTCTGAATGTGTGCATTTAAGACAATGCATTTACTTCTTAGGACTACTTTTGTAGTATCCCATAGATTTCAATAGCTTGTGGCCTCATTAATGTTTTGTCCAAGGTATCTGAGTTCCCTTTTTATCTCCTGCTGACCCATCCATTGCTCAGTAATTGTTTACCTTCTGTCACTTTGTGTAGTGGTGAGTATTCTGTTGGATTTGAGTTCTACTTTTATTATTTGTGGTTGGTAAAGATCCCTGGTACAATATCTATTTTATTAAATTTATTGAGGTTTTATTTGTGACCTAGGATATGATCAATCTTAGGAAATGATCCATGAGCTGATGAGAAAAACTTATATTCACTAGTATTGGGGTGAAATGTTCTATTGATATCTACTAACCCCATTGCTTCTAAGTCTTGTACAAGTTAAAAGTTTCTTTGTTTAGTCTCTACTTGGATGATACAGCCAGTTCTATCTGTGGAGTATTGAAATCCCTGGCTATTATGGTGTTATTGTTTATCTTTTTTTTTTGGATCAAGTAAAATTTATTTCAAAAATCTGGGAGCACCTAGGTGGGTGCATAAGTATTTAGGTTTGCTATATTTTGTTTAATTTTTCCCTTGATCAGTCTATAACATCAATCTCTGTTTTTCTATACATTTGTAGCTTTAAAGCCAATGGTATTGTCTGTGAATGTTGCAACTCTGCTTTATTTTGGTTACCATTAACATGAAATATTGTTCTCCAACATTTCTGTTGCAACTCTGCTTTATTTTGGTTACCATTGACATGAAATATTGTTCTCCAAATTTTCTCTCTGAGTCTTAATTTGTCCTTAGGAGTTAGATGTTTTTCCTGAAGACAACAGATATTATGACTGAATTATTTTTATGCAATCAGACAGCTTATGTCTCCTCAATTAAGAGTTCAAAATACATATCAATTGAGGCAATTGATAAGTAGGGTGAATTTCTGTTCATCATGTTCTGTGGAATGCTGTTGTTTTGTTTTATCACTTGGGGCATTGTGGTAACTAAGATTTGTCCTTTAGTTTCTTGGTAGTTTTACTTTGCTGGAAGACCATTACGTTAGAAAACTGCGTTTCTTTGAACATCCCCCAGGGCTAGCCAGTGGAGACAACTTTCCTCAAACTTGGCATTTCAGGAAAATATTTGATTTATTCATCAAAGATGACACTTAGTTTTACATGATATAGAATCCTAGGCAACTGGTTGTCTTGTTTGAGAAGATTGAAGCCAGAAACTCACTCTCTTCTGCCTTGCACAGTTTCTACTAGAAATAAGCTATTAATCTCGTTAGTGTACCTGTGTAGGTCAGTTGTCAGATGCTGTTTATGCCTTGCTGCTTGTAGAATTTTCTCTTTAATCTTGTCGTTGGCTAGGTTAATTACAATTTGTCTAGGAGATGCTCTATTTGAATTAAGTCCTCCTGATGTTCAATAGCCATCTAGTAACTGTATGTCTGAGTCAGAGGTAATACTTAGGAAATTTTCCACTGTAATAACATTAACTAGAAGTTCCATACCTTTGGGACTCTCCTCTACTTCTTTAGAGATACACATCCTTTAGAGATACAGGACATAAAAATTTTGCAATCAAATATCCATTAATGGTGGGTGATACCATTAAAATAAAACAAAATAACATGGTAGAGAATGACCTATGAAGAAAGGAGACTGTATTTCAAGTTAAAGGCCAGGAAAGGACTTAAATCGAGAGGTAATAGTTAAGCTATGACTTAAATACCATAAAAGAATCCAGTCATGCAAAGGTTCTGACGTGATCTTGGGCCTAATCCTTTAGAAATACATATGCTTTGTATAGTTTGCACAGGGCTATGCATAGGGCTAAGTCTCCCTAAGAGACTATTCTGATTTTAATCTCTTCTCTTCTTGTTCCTTAAATGATTGAGATATCTTTAGACTCTTGTCTTAAAGTGCTAAGATTCTTTCCTTATCAATTTCATTATTATCAGAATTTTTGTCTGTACCTCCATTGTGGCCTTGTTGGGGAGTTGATCTGCATGTTCTTAACTACTCCAGAAAACATCATCCCACCACATAGGCTCAATTCAATAAAGTGATGTGTAAAGTACAATCAATAGTTGTTTATGCCTTAAATAAGTGAGCAGGTTCTTCTTTTTCTATATTAGAAAGGAAGAAAGAGATTGTATTTAAGTCAGAGGAGAGAGCCAGTGTGTAAGTTTCAATAGGGAGTTTGGAGAGACTAACAGAGAAGAAAGTATCTGGGTAAAGACTTAAAAGAGTAGAGACATACACCCTTTCCCCCAGATTATGTTTATTCATTTATTCATTTAAAAAGTAGTGCTTGATGTATTACAGCCTTTTACCAATCTTAGGAATACAGACAGGTATGAAACTTCCAAGGCACCTGCTCTAATAGACCTGGTGATTTAATGACTACAGGCATACCAATTAAATAAACAAATAATTTTGCAGTCAAATATCCATTAATGGTGGGTGGTACCATTAAAATAAAACAAAATAACATGATAGAGAATGACCTATAAATATAGGAGACTGTATTTCAAATTAAAGGCCAGGAAAGGTCTTAAATCTAGAAGTAACAGTTAAGCTATGACTTGAATACTATAAAAGAATCTAGTCATGCAAAGGTTCTGACATAATCTTGGGCCTAATTACTCTATACCTAAGGATCTTTCTCCATGCTAATTCTTGAATCAATCAAAAATCAGAGCATTCTTGAATTGAATCTTAAAGTCAACTGAACTCTTTTACTATCTGTTATGTAATAATAAAAACAATAATATTTGCAGAGGTTATTCACTGAACACTTCTTATAGTTCAGCTATTACCTTTGAAAACTACAAAACACTTTACATGCACTATTTATAATATAGTCATCCTTTGATATCATTGGGAAACTGGATCTATAAAAAGGCATTTTGGGAGAAATGATGAAGCTGTGAGAAAGCAAAGTGACTTTAAAAGACAGCAAGCTTATGTCCAACAAGGGAGAGCAGACAGAGAAGCTGATTCCCCCCCCCAATTAAATGACATTTTCCCTTGAGTGGGTCCATGATTTTTTAAACCTGAAATCTGAGTTAAAGACATTTCAGGAGGCAGAGCATGATGGCAGATGGGATGGATGTTTAACCCAACTCTCCCAAATCATCAGCTGAGAGTGAGGGGGTTAGATTTATTCCCCCGCATGGAGTGTTGGTGTAGACAGGCAATTAGGGGTATGCAGCAAAAAGGTGGATTGCTGAACTTCAAGTGTAACCCAGAGCTACAGAGACCGCTAGAGAATTTTCATGCCACTGTTGAAGCAGTGCCAGCGGCCAGCTGCCGGCACCCAGGAGCTGAAAGCGGCAGCAACCAGTTTCTCCCTCACAGAGGACTGTAGTCCCCAGTTCATGGGGAAAGTAGGTGTTTTGTGGAAATTTCAGTGAAGTGTGAACTCCTGAGTGAAATTTGGTGACCAGAAAGGGGTGCCATTTGGGGCAGCAGTGGGCTAGGCAGCCTGACAGAAAATTAAGGGGAAAGGATCCCGCCTAGGAAACAGACACATTTTGAAATGTCAGAAATGGGACCACCACGGGCACCTTTTTCCAGAACAGCGGGTGTGATTGAATGGACTAGATTGTTCCTGGCAGGGAATATTGGTGCAGACTGGCAATTCCGGGTGTGCAGTGAACTAGCAGATTGCTGGACTCAAAAGTGTAATCCTGAGGCACGGAAACTGATGGAAACGTCTCAGCTCCGCTGCTGAAGTCAGTGGCAACCAGCCCCTCCCCCATAGAAGATTACAATTCCCAGTTCGGGAAACTAGGAGCTGAGTGGAAAAATTGGTGAAGTGTGGACTCCTGCCCGAATTTGGAGGTCAGATAGGGGTAACCTCTGGAACAGGACAGCCAAGGTTAATTTTCCACTTAGGAAACAGGCATATTATGAAATTTCAGAAATGGCGTGGCCACAGGAACCTCCTCCAATGGGCCAGGTATGGTGGTAACTGTGGTAACAATGTAAACCATGAAACAGATATAAGCCTGGGAACTGATCACAGCGCCACTTGGTGTCCAGAAGGTATAATGCAATATAAATACATTCTTACTAAAGTTGACTCCTACATCGCACATACAGTTGTATATTTCTATATATAGATATAAAAGATATAGATATAATATTTTTGTAGTTTGTGCTTTATTTTTCTATTTTTTCATCCTTTTCTTGTGGGAGTTATTAATTTTTCCTTTTTTTATTAATATTATTTTTTCAACTCTTCCTCTTCTTCCCTTCTTATGGTTGCTGAGGGTACTTACATCACATTTTTAGAGTTTTTTTTTCTTTATCATTTTATGATTAACTACATTTTTATTGTAGTTGGTTTTTGTCTGTATGTTTACTTGTTTCTGATTGTCTGTGCATCTGTGTGCTTGTGTGTCTAGTAGCCTTTTTGTCTGTTTATTTGCTCGTTTGCTTTCAACATGTTTTGTGTTTTGCTAAATCCTTTGGTTGGCTACTTTCCCTAACTCCAATTTTCACATTCAACAAGAACAAGGAGGAATGGGGGATGAAAGCTGACTGGAGCCAGCTTTCAACAGAAGCTCCAGTCCAGAGGGAGAGACAATGGCCAGAAAGAACCCAACAAAGCTGAAGATGGGGAGCCTAGCTGAGAGGAGAGATAGATAATTGCACATCACCCTTTTAAGGGAAACTTCGAATCCAAGGAAACAAATTTCAGGTACAGATTTCATCCCTAAAAGGACATGTGGCCATCCCCTCCTCCCCTAAGAGAGGTGCTTGTTTGCTGTGGGATCTCTACTAGTGAGTGATGAACTAAGGCTCTCCTCCCTCACCCCATCAGAGGGAATTGTTAGAAGCTGGAACTCCTTCTCCAGAGAGTCCTTGTTGTGAGCCCAGGAATTCTCTTGTCTGGCATGAAGTTTAAACAAATATTTTCCTTGTCACCTTGAACTTCCAGTCTACCCTTCCCCCCTGCCCTAGCTGGTCTAGAAGCCCAACCACTGCAGAGACCAGAATGTCTACACTTCCTTGGCTAGGACTGGGCATTGCATAGATGGATGTCATGTGACTGTGCTATACCTGTGAATCCAGTAAAATTACAGAAAGACATAGAGGGAAAGGTGACTGGCCTAGCCCTGAGAAAGTGTATCTCAGAAATGGGCTGAGGCTTGGGTCTCTGCACTATGGGTGGAGACTTGGGAGCTGCTGAGTTGCATGAACCCAAGTGGAGACACCTCTCATCCAACATCAGCATTAATAGAGTAATCCTGCTGGGGTCTAATTTTAGACAGTCATCGCCCCAACTCTGTAGTCTGCCAGAGGGAACCAGACCTCACCCTATAGGGATACTAGAGCTGCAGAACTGCAGCAACAAAGGTGCAGTGGCTGAGGGACAAATTCTTTTGCTGTCTAGATATCCTCAAGTTTAGATTTATCTCAGGTGGAACTTTTTCTAGCTGCCATTGAGTGCCTGAGGCAAGCAAGATTCAGTTTCCCCTGCAGGATGGTCGCAGAGGGTGGTAACAATGAGGAGGAGGCAGTGACCTTACTTTGACTCTGGCAGACACATAGCCCTGGCACATTTACTTAATGGACAGAACTGGGCCACATAGCTTGGGTTAACAGGGACTTCAAGTGGGGCTACCAGAGACTGGAGTTACCAGAGTCCGGTGGTGAAGTGTGAGCAAGGTGGGGAAAGAGGCATCAACCCCTCTTCCCCCAAACCTTCTACTGGACAGGCCTTTCTGACTCCTTGGAGCACCAAAGGTGCTCAAGCCACATACTTCAGCTACCAGTAGACTCCTAATATCTAGGTGCTGGAGACCTTTTGAACTCTCCAGCTAGAGAGTGGGTGCTATTTGGAAAAATTGGTTTGGAACTCTTGAACAGGATAAATCACCGAAGGATACTCCAAGGTGGCACCCCAGTTTTGTGGTAGTGGGAAGGTTTGATTTTCCTCTTCCAGGTATTACCTGTGGGCCACAGGATATCCTAGTTGCTTGAATTTCTACAAAGCTGAGACTGCAACTCAGAGTCACTGATTCACTAGGAGAGGACAGAGATCAATAGAATACAAGACAGAGCCATGTACCCCCACTACACCAAGCAGGCCTGGAGAGTCACAGACTGTAGTACTATATAGGTCCTTTGCAAACTAGTAGAGGAAAGGCTACAGTCACCAGTCCCAGTTCCTTGGTGAAGGCATGGTCAATCACAACCCCAGAAATCTCCAATCCAATTTCACCTTACCTGCTTATCTAGCTGAACAGTGAAAAACAATCATGGGGTAGAATCAGTGAGAAAACTCTGGCAACATAAATAATCAGAACATTCCAACTCCCCCAAGGAGTGACAAACCAGAGGATCCCATTCACAAATAGATGACTGAGATGTCAGAAATTGAATTTAGAATTTGGGTGGCAAATAAGATCAACACAATGGAATTAAAGTTGGAGTTAGAAATTCTAGGAATAATTCAAAAGATGTCTTAAGAATTCAATGAGTTCAAAGAAAAAAATCACCAAAGATTTAGACACATTGAGAAAAGAAGTTGCAGCCTTCCAAGATATGAGAAATACAGTAGAATCCCTCAGTAACAGAATTAAGCCAGCAGAAGAAAGGATTTCTGACATTGAAGACAAAGTCGGAAAGTTTGAATGTTCCCAAATGCTCAAAAAGGAAGAGAAGTGGAGAGTAAAAATGGATTATTCTCTCAGAGAGCTCTGGGATAATTCAAAGAAAACCAATATTCACCTTATAGGGATCCCCAAAGGTGATGAAGTAGCTTCTCAAGGCAGAGAGGATCTTCTTCATGAGATTTTGAAAGAGAAAGAGAACTTTCCAAACATGTCAAGAGATACTGAAATCCAGATAGCAGACAGTTTTAGAACCCAGCACAACTCAACCTGAATAAGACGTCCCCCAGGCATATCATAATTAACTTCACTAAAGTTAATATGAAGGAGAAAATTGTGAAAGCAGCCAGACATATATATTACCTACAAGGGAAAAAATATTATAATGACCGCAGATCTCTCTGCTGAAACCTTCCAAGCTAGACAAGGGTGGTCATCGACTTTTAATCTCCTAAAACAAAATAACTTTCAATCCAGAATACTGTATCCAGCTAAACTGAGTTTCATTTATGATGGAGAAATTAAATACTTTATTATTATTATTATTTTTTTTTTTTTGGAGACAGAACCTCAAGCTGTCACCCTGGATAGAGTGCTGTGGCATCACAGCTCATAGCAACCTCCAATTCCTGGGCTCAAGCAAGTCTCTTGCCTCTGCCTCCCAAGTAGCTGGGACCACAGGCACCCACCACAATGCCCAATCATTTTTTGGTTGTAGCTGTCATTGTTGTTTGGCGGGCTCGGGCTGGATTCGAACCCCCTAGCTCAGGTGTACGTGGCTGGCACCTTAGCCCGCTGTGCCACAGGGACCGAGCCAAAATTAAATGACATTCATATGTTGAAGAAATTTGCCATAAATAAACCAGCTCTCCAGGATATCCTCAGATCTATCCTCCATAATGACCTGTGAAATTCTCCACCACAAAAGTAAACTCACTCTGAAACTTTTGACAATTTCCAACTTCCACAGTGGTGAAAGGATTAAAAATGTCCACTGGTCTTACAAAAAACTTGAACCCCCAAATTCTACCAGGCTACCAATATTCTCAATTAATGTGAATGACTTAATTTGTCCTCTAAAGAGGCATATGCTAGCTGACTGGATACAAAAACTCAGGACAGATATCTACTGAATACAAAAATCTCATCTTACCTTAAAAGATAAATATAGACTCAAGGTGAAAGAATGGTCATATATATTCCAGGCAAATGGAAAGCAGAAAAAAATCAGGTGTTACAGTTTTATTCGAAGATACAATAGGCTTTAAACCAACAAAAGTAAGGAAAGATAAGGATGGTCACTTCATATTTGTTAAGGGCAATCCTAAATATGATGAGATTTCAATGATTAATATTCATGCAACCAATGAAAATGCACCTCAATTAGAAGAGAAATTCTAATAGACATGAGCAACTTGATTTCCTCCAGATCCATAGTAGTTGGAGATTTTAACACCCCTTTAGCAGTATTGGATAGATCCTCCAATAAGAAGCTAAGCAAAGAAATTACAGATTTAAACTTAACCATTCAATATTTGGATTTAACAGGCATCTACAGAACATTTCATCCTAACAAAACTGAATACATATTCTTCTCATCAGCTCATGGAACATACTCCAAAACTGATCACATCTTAGGTCACAAATCTAACCTCAGTAAATTTAAAGAATAGAAATTATGGACAATGCCTGTGGCTCAAAGGAGTAGGGCACTGGCCCCATATGGCAGAGGTGGTGGGTTCAAACCCAGCCCTGGCCAAAAACTACAAAAAAAAAAAAAAAAAGAATAAAATTATTCCTTGCATCATCTTGGACCATCATGGGATAAAGGTTGAACTCAGTAACAACAGGAATCTGCATACCCATAAAAAACATGGAAGATAAATAAACTTATGCTGAATGATAGATGAGATTAAGAAGGAAATTACCAAATTTTTGGAACAAAACAACAATGAAGACACGAATTATCAGAACCTCTTGGATACTGCAAAGGCAGTCCTAAGAGAGAAATATGAAGCAATGCAAGCCTTCCTCAAGAGAACGGAAAGAGAGGAAGTTAACAACTTAATGGGACATCTCAAGCAACTGGAAAAGGAAGAACATTCCAACCTCAAATCCAGCAGAAGACAAGAAATAACCAAAATTAGCAGAATTAAATGAAATAACCAGAATTAGCAGAATTAAATGAAATTGAAAACAAAAGGATTATACAACAGATCAGTAAATCAAAAAATTGGTTTTTTGAAAAGGTCAATAAAATAGATAAACCTTTGGTTAACCTAACCAGGAAAAAAAGAGTAAAATCTCTAATTTCATCAATCAGAAATGGTAAAGGCGAAATAACAACAGACCCCTCAGAAATTCAAAAAATCCTTAACGAAAATATCACAAGAAACTTTACTCTCAGAAATATGAAAATATGAAGGAAATTGACCAATACTTGGAAGCATGCAACCTTCCAAGACTTAGTCAGAATGAAGTGGAAATGTTGAACAGGTCTATATCAAGTTCTGAGATAGCATCAACTATACAAAATCTTCCCAAAAAGAAGAGCCCCGATCAGATGGCTTCACATCAGAAGTTTACCAAACCTTTAAAGAGGAACTACTACCTATATTACTCAACCTTTCCCAAAATATAGAAAAAGAAGGAATACTACCCAACACATTCTATGAAGCAAACATCACCTTCACCCCCAAACCAGGAAAAGACTCAACAAGAAAAGAAAACTATAAGCCAATATCACTAATGAATATTGATGCAAAATATTCAACCAGATCCTAACAAACAGAATCCAGAAACACATCAAAAAAATTATATACCATGACCAAGTGAGTTTTATCCCAGGGGCTCAAGGCTGGTTCAATAGACATAAATATATAAGTATAATACCGTATAAACAAAGTAAAAAACAAAGACAATATGATTCTCTCAACTGATGCATAAAATGCTTTTGATAATATCCATCATCCCTTCATGATCAGAACACTTAAGAAAATGGGTATAGAAAGGACAATAGAGGCCATCTACAGCAAACCTACAGCCAATATCGTATTAAATGGAGTTAAATTGAAATCATTTCGACTCAGATAGGAACAAGGCAAGGTTGCGCATTGTCTCCACTTCTCTTTAACACTGTAATGGAAGTTTTAGCCATTGCAATTAGGAAAGAAAAGGTGATCAAGGGTATCCATATAGGGTCAGAAGAGATCAAAATTTCACTCTTCACAGGGGATATGATTGTATATCTGGAAAACACCTGGGATTCTACTATAAAGCTCTTAAAAGTGATCAAGGAATAAAGTAGTGTCTCAGGTTACAAAATCAACACTCATAAATCTATTGCCTTTATATATACCAAATATAGCCAAGCTGAAAAAACAGTCAAGGACTCTATTCTATTTATAGCAGTGCCAAAGAAGATAAAATATTTGGGAGTTTACCTGACAAAGGACGTGAAAGATCTCTATAAAGAGAACTATGAAACTCTAAGAAAAAAAAAATAGCTGAAGATGTAAACAAATGGAAAAACATACCATGCTCATGGCTGGGAAAAATCACTTTGTCATAATGTCTATACTACCCAAGCAATACACAATTTTAATGCAATCTCTATTAAAATTCCATTGTCATACTTTAAAGATCTCAAAAAAATTATACATCATTTTATATGGAATCAGAAAAAACCTCAAATAGCCAAGACATTACTTTGAAATAAAAACAAATCAGGAGGAATTATGCTATCAGACCTCAGACTATACTATAAATTGATAGTGATCAAAACAGCATGGTACTGACATAAAAACAGAGAGGTAGATGTATGGAACAGAATAGAGAACCAAGAGATGAACCCAGCTACTTATTATTTGATCTTGGACAAGTCAATTAAAAACCTTCAGTGGGGGAAAGACTCCCTATTTAACAAATGGTGCAGAGTGAAACTGGCTGGTTACCTATAGAAGAGTGAAACTGGTGCACAGCTTTCACCATTAACTAACATAGATTTGCACTGGATGAAAGATTTAAACTTAAGACATGAAACTATAAAAATACTAGAATAAAGTGCAGGGAAAACACTTGAAAGGGTTGACCTGGGTAAATATTTTATGAGGAGGATCCCCCAGGCAATTGAAGCAGCATCAAAAATACACTACTAGGGCCAGACCAAACTAAAAAGCTTCTGCACAGCCAAGAACACAGTAAGTAAAAGAAGCAGACAGCCCTCAGAATGGGAGAAGAGCAGCTTTGTTGGAGCAGATCATGTCTCCAACAAAGGGTTAGTAACCAGAATCCAAAGAGAACTCAAACGTATTAGCAAGAAAAGAACAAATGATCCCATCTCAGGGTGAGCAAGGAACCTGAAGAGAAATTTCCCTGAAGAAGATAGGTGCACGGCCTACAGACACATGAAAAAATGCTCATCATCCTTAATCATCAGAGAAATGCAAATCAAAACTACTTTGAGACACCATCTAAATCCAGTAAGATTAGCCCACATCACAAAATCCCAAAACCAGAGGTGTTGGCATGGATGTGGAGAAAAGGGAACATTTCTACATTGCTGGTGGGAATGCAAACTAATACGGTCCTTTTGGAAAGATGTTTGGAGAATACTTACAGATCTAAAAATAGACCTACCATTCGATCCTATAATTCCTCTACTAGGTATATATCCAGAAGACCAAAATCACACTATAACAAAGATATTTGTACCAGAATGTTTATTGTGACCCAATTCATAATTACTAAGTCATGGAAGAAGCCCAAGTGCCAATCAACCCATGAATGGATTAATAAATTGTGGTACATGTATACCATGGAATATTATGCAGCCTTAAAGAAAGATGGAGACTTTACTTCTTTCATGTTTACATGGATGGAGCTAGAGCATATTCTTCTTAGCAAAGTATCTCAAGAATTGAAGAAAAAGTATCCAATGTACTCAGCCCTACTATGAAACTAATTTATAGCTTTCATATAAAAGCTATAACCCAATTACAGCAGAAGAATATGGGGAAAAGAGCAAGGGAGGGGAGGAAAGGAGAGAGGATGGGTGTAGAGAGAGTGATTGGTGGGTCCACACCTATGGTGCATTGTAGAAGGAAGGGTACAGGTGAAACTTACTAAATGTAGAATATAATGTCTCAACACAATAACTAAGAAAATGCCATGAAGGCTATGTTAACCAGTTTGATGAAAATATTTCAAACTTTATATAAAACCAGCACATTATACCCAATGATTGCATTAATGTACACAGCTATGATTTAATAAAAAATAAATAAATAAATAAAGACATTTCAGCTCCATCCATGTAAACATGAAAGAGGTAAAGTTTCCATCTTTCTTTAAGGCTTCTTTAAGGCATAATATTCCATGGTGTACAAATACCACAAGTTATTAATCCATTCCTAGGTCAACAGGCATTTCGGCTTCTTCCATGGCTTAGCAGTTATGAATTGGGCTGCAATAAACATTCTGGTACAAATATCTTTGTTATAATGTGATTTTGGGTCTTCTGGATATATAGAAGGTTATAGATAAAATTTAATAAATGCAGAATATAAATGTCTGAATACAATAACTAAGAAAACACCATGAAGATTATGTTAACCAGTTTGATGAAAATATTTCAAATTGTATATAAAACCAGCACATTGTAACCCATGATTGCAATAATGTTCACAGTTATGATTTAATTAACAAAAAAGACGTTTTATTCTCATTATGTTTAGACTGAAGAGGAGAAGGCTAAAAATATCAAAGACACGGGGAAATAGGTCATTGCCTTCAAGTACCTGTTGAGCTATCATAGTCAAAATTAAAAGCTTGCTCCATGTGTCTCTAGAAGCCTGAATAATTTTTAAACTTGCTTTTTCTTGGTCCAATCATTCACTCTTCGAGCACCTACTATGTGTTTGGTAATCTGTTAGGTGTGGGAAAAAGAACCTTCAGACTCTGCATTCTAGGGTTCTTGGGTCCACAGAAAGGCAGATAGGCATCCACATGTCCACAGTGTGCAGGGATAAGCTATGAAGGAAGTGTGGCCAACGGTCCATGGAACACAAAGGAAAGCATGACTGTTGACTCTCTTAGAACACTGATTTTACCATTTCGTCTCAGAATTTCAATGCTTACTCTAGGATGGACATTAGAGATTTATATAGTTTACCTCTAATAAATAGAATATCACCATTGCCAGAGGGATCATTATATTGCAAAGTAAATGTCATCTTTGATTACATTTAGTTGCTAGAAAAGTCTTCCTTATTTAAACCCTGAAGGATCATAAAACTTCTGAAAGTTTGTTCTGTCTCATGCTTCTGGAAATACATAAAACAAGAACACTGTGTTTTTTTAAATGATAGCTCATCCTTTACCTGAAGGCAATAACCCGTTCATTCTCTCAAGTCCTTCACAATCTAGGTCCTCTCATTTTTGGTCTAAACATGAGAACATTGAAAATTTGTCGTATTGAGATTTTGGGATTTTTTGGGGGGGGTATATAAAATTGCTTATTCTTTTTTTTATAATATTTTATTTTATTTTTTTGAATCATAGCTGTGTACATTAGTTCAACCATGGGGTACAGTGTGGGGGCTTCACATGCAATCTGAGATATTTTATCAACCTGATTGACATACCGTTCATGATATTTT
>CAUYON010164273.1:0-10230 GCA_963573935.1 Arctocebus calabarensis | reverse complement strand
AAATGGCCGGGCGTTGTGGCAGGCGCCTGTAGTCCCAGCTACTTGGGAGGCGGAGGCAAGAGACTCGCTTGAGCCCAGGAATTGGAGGTTGCTGTGAGCTTTGATGCCACGGCACTCTATCCAGGGTGACAGCTTGAGGCTCTGTCTCAAAAAAAAAAAAAGAACTCTGCTTTATTTCATGACATTTCGATCAACACTTAGGAAAAGAACAGGAGTGGGGAGAAGATCTGTCAGCAGGTGGTCTGGAAAAGGGGAGGGTGAGCCACTTTGATGGGGGACCCAAGCCAGGGTACACTCTTCAGCCACTGCCCAGGGCTTCTTTCCTCCTAATTCCTTCTTCTTCCACCTCCAGAACAGGGCAGGGGAACTAGAGTGGGCAGAATATTCCCCAAAGATGCCCACATTCTAATCCCCAGAACCTGTGACCATGTTAGGTTACACGGCACATGAGCATTAAAATTGTAGATGGAATTATGGGACAATCTTCCTGGATCATCTAGGTGGCCCACTTAACCATCAGGGTCCTTTAGTGTGGAAGGAGGAAGAGCAGACAGGGTTGGAGTGATGCAAGATGTGGCCTGCCATTGCTGGCTCTGAAGAAGGAAGGGAGCTACGCGCCAAGGAATGCAGAGAGCCTCTCCAAGGTGGGAAGCAAGGGAACATTCTCCCCTAGAGCCTCCAGGAGGAATGCAGCCCTGCAGACACTCTGACTTCAACTCAGACGGTGTCAGACTTTGGACCTCCAGAGCAGCAAGATTTTTTGATGTTTTAATCCACTTAACTTATGACAATTTCTTACAGCAGCAATGGAAAACTAACAGAGGGATATGCCCAGCAGTGTTCCCCTAAATGCCAGCAGGAGCCCAGAATGCCCTCCCCACCCACATCTGGCCTCAGTTCCTCTAAAACTTATTATGAAATAGGCTCGGCTCTCCATAACACAAGGGGCTGGGCTGGGGCAAAGTTTCACTTCTTAATAATAAATAAAACCTGCCTCAAAGAGGTCACCACTTCCAGACAGACATTTGGCTCCTAAGTGTGCTGCTGGGTTCTTAAATTGCATATTTGATAACTGGAGTGTTAATAATGTTTATTATTTCAGTGGGACTTGATTGTTTTTCTGTATCCTGAGAAGAGGCCAGGCCTAGCCATGCTGCTGCAGAATTTCCTCCTGTGTCCTGCCCCTCTGGCTCCAGCTGCCCTAGGCTCACCTCCCCATTTGGGATGGGTGTCAGGCCTACAAGGGGCAAGGGTGACCATCTCCCACCTCCTCCTTGCCCAGGGCCCAGCCAGGCCCTAGTTCCCAAGCCTGACCACCCACTGCCCCAGCCTGTTCTCCTTGACCACGTTCAAGGCCATCAACTATTTGATCCTCTTCTCCCCAGTTGTACTTCCCTCCCTGCTGTTGCTCTGAGGGCCTTTGTACTTGCTCTTCTCTACCAGGAGCCTCTTCTCCCACTTTTCTGAACGTTTCTCACCATGCTTCTCATCTCAGCCTAAACACTGCCATCCCAGAGGAGGCCTTCTCTGACCTCGGAAGCTGAAGCGGTCCATTCTCCACCTTTTCCCCATACTGTGGAAATATTTGGGAAGTGCTGGTCAGTCTGTCTGTCTGTCTCTCTCACACATACATCAGCCCACAGATTCATTTCTTCATTCTCCTAACACATTCACACCTTCTCACTGACTGTTTCAGCTTCTACATGTGAAGTGACTGCTAGATCCCAGTCCCAGCTCTCATCCCCATCCAAGATCAGCCTGTTCCCTCACCTGTCATCAGTCTCTCCTGCACTGACAGCAGAGCTGTGGTGGCAGGGACCTGAGAGTCTTTGCTCCCTGTGACTGTCTCCTTGGCCTACAGTGGATGTTCAAAGGGTATCTGCCAAGTGGATGCAGATGTCATGTTTTACTGCGGGCCACCTGACAGTCCCTCTGACCTCTGACCCCAGTACACATCATCACCCCGGTCTCTCTCATGACCTTGTAAGGGTGGGTCTCCCTGCCAGGAATGGCTTTTCCTGGCCCCTCCTCCACCTGCCCCATTCATTCTTCCGGTTCAGGCTGGACCTGCTCCTGGGGGCTGAGGGAGCTGACATGATACCCACAAAATTGCAGGTTTTCATTAACACATTGCTGACTGGTCACGAGTTACCTGGTAACACAGACAGATTCTATGTAAAACTGCCAGTCAACTATGCGTTAACTTGTTAGAGGCTAGATGTTATATTATAAACAGCTGAGAGATGAAAAGGGTGAAAGAATAAAATAGGCTGAATATGGGACAACTGGGAATTGGGATTGGGAGAAATTAATCAGGGAACAGCTGCTATGTTAGTTAACACATTGTTGACTGGCAGTTTTACACAAAATCTATCCATGTTACCAGGTAACTTGTTACCAGTCAGCAATGTGTTAGGTTTCCTAGCTGACTGGGTTAAGGCAGGAATGCTCACGGGAGTAAATGACAGCCTCCCTCCCTCCTTGTGCCAGCTTACTGGGCTTGGCACTGACTCAGGTACTGTGCATCTGGTCCTTATTCAGATGGCACTGCTCCCATTCACAGGTGGGAAAGCTGAGGCCAGGGATTACAAGGGCCAGTGAATGAGCCACATGCCCAAACAGGAGCAGCATCTCTGCCCACTGGCGCTGGCTCGAAGCCATCCCTGTCTTCAGAGACCTTGGGCTTTATTTGTTTTACCAATGGATCCACTGGGCTCAGAGTTTACCTTCCAGGAAACAAGTGAGTTAAGATGATGTGGTCCCTGCCCTCATGGACAACCAGCTCAACCCATGCATCAAAGAGCAAAGGCTGTAGCCAGGCAGGCTGGGAGCTGCATGGAGGATGGGACCAAGGCCAGGCAGTTAGGAAGGTCCCTGCTGGAGGTAGGAAGGGGCCATGAGCTGGGGCCAAGCAGCAGGGGTTCCAGGGAAGGCACCCAAGGACCAAGGCAGCAGGTCTCTCGCCTTGAGCAGGAAGAAGCATAAGGCAAAATCTGGAGAAAGATGGGCAACAGGAAGGTGCAGGTGTCCCCCGACTCATGACTTCAGGCTCCTGCTGACCCTGGGAGGGCACAGCCTTGAGGAAGAACAATTGTTTATCAAATGCCAACCTTTCCATTTCTGCTGTCTCCAGCCCCAGGGCCTCTTGGGGTGCCAGCAATGGCCTCATGCAGAAACCCTCCTGCCAGGCTGGGGGCAGTGGGGAGGGGGTGGCAGGACAGGAGGAGGGAGAAAGGTCACAAAGAGGGGCCAGCCCCCAGCAGGAGGCACGTCCTGGCAGAAACGAAGTGCAAGCCTTGGGATGGGGGGCCTCAGTAATAATAAATAGCTGCCATCTCTTAAGCTTAAGGCCAAGCACTCATAATAGGGTGAGCTACTGAGAGGCCAACAGGAGTTTCTTTTGTGCCTATAGCTGCCCCCAAGGAAAATAAAAGGATCACTACCCCCAAAATGCTGCCATGGGTAAAGAGCCTGTCATTGCGGGGGAAGAAATTGGCATACTGTCTGTCATTCTCACTGCCTTTGCTGTTTCTGAGGGTGTGTTTGAGCTTTGAAGGCAGAGACAGACCTGAGCTGCCACAGGGAATGAGAAGGAGACGCCTCGGGGAGGTGGCGCTGGACTTCTGGGAGGGCAGTGGGGACAACCAGAGCTCCAGGAGGGCCTCATCATCTAGTGGAGTGAGGCTGGGGTACAGTGACTGGGCTCGGAGCAGTGAGGAACCCCCCAGCCTCCCTGTACCCCAGGACTAGCACAGTGTGTGCAGCTGCCTGCACAGCCCCCTCCCCCAAGGGGTGCTGACAAAACCAGCAACCACAGAGACCAGTCTAATTTACTGAACTCCTTTGTACCCAAGGGCTTCAATATCCATCCTCATCCCCAGAAGGAAGGGGCAGCCCTCTGTAAAACAATTGATCCCAGACCAATCAAGTGGTCTTTCTTGTACTCCTGGAGTCAGGGGACAATTTGTACTGTTAAATTATCATCTCGTTTAATCCTCACATTAGCCCAGTAAGGTAGGTTCTATTATGAAGCCCATTTGACAGACAGGGACATAGTCTCAGAAAGGCAAGAACCTCACCTCAAATCACCCAGGCAGTTCATGTCACAACCTGAACCAGCACATAGGTGCTCTGACTCTTAGTCTAATGTGTTTTCCTCCCTGGTGACAAATGAGCAAGTGATTGGAGATGGATCACTTGGCGGAAGCTGAGGAAGGCTCTATGGGTTTGTTGAGAAGAGCACCTTGTCCTCAAATCGGTGGTTCTCAGTGTGGTTCTTGGACCAGCAGCATCACTGGGGAACTTGTTAGAAATGCAAATTCTTGAGCCCTACCCTCACTCTCTTGACCAGGTGATTCTGACACATCTCACTTTGAGAACCACTGCCCAAAATTAAGAGAAAGCCCCTGAATACCACATGGGAAATAATGGGATCACTCTGAGATTTCTCTCTCTGATTTGCTATTTCTGCCCCACCTACATTTTCTAAAAAGGATCTGAAAAAACATAAGAGGTCTGGACAAGTGATCCCAGGCTCCCATCCTGGCGCGGTCACTGAGTGCTGCCTGGCTTGAGTCGCATTCTTCTCACAGCAAGATGCCGGGCAGGAGGGCAAATCATAAGAGGACCCTCCTGTCCTAATAAGCCTGAGGACACTGCTGAGAGAGCAATGCTTGCTGTGGCCTTGATGGGTCCAGCCTCTGGCCTCAGGACCACTGCCCAGCCCCCCAGGCCCTGACTGGCTCCCCGGTAAGTAGGCAGGACTTACCCCAAACCTCACACCTGTCATCTTTGCAGGCACCACACAGCCTACTGGGTACCCTTTTGCATTCTGATGGCCTTTAGACTTCTATTGTTTACACTTCCCAAAGAAGAAAGAATCATCTTTGGGAGTGGCAATGCCAGGATCCACAGATGTTGCTCTGTGGGCTTGAAGTAGGGGGTTATTTCCCCCAGGTCACACTCCTCTGGGACAGATGCTTGGCCTCACCACAGACCACACCACACTCACACCTTTGCCTAGGCTCCAGCTGACCACTGCTGTACAATAACAAATCTGCTGCCCTTTGTCCCTGGTTCCTGGGAGGTAATCTCCAAGTGTTTGGAACTTTTTGAGTGATAGAAGTGTCTTTTTTATTCACAATGGGCCCTTGGAACCACACCTGAGTTTACACTAACAAGATGTGTCAGGATGGGGGTAGGCCATACCACAAAGACCAAAAACTCAGAAGGCCAGGCCTTCAAGCCATATGATACCATCCTGACTTTCAGAGTAGGGAAGGGGCTGGAGACCTAGGTCAACCATGTGACCAACAATTCAACCAATTAGCTCGGCACCGGTGGCTCAACGGGCTAAGGTGCCAGCCACCCACGTACACCTGAGCTGGTGGGTTCGAATCCCGCCCAGGCCCGCCAAACAACAATGATGGCTGCAACCAAAAAATGGCCAGGCGTTGTGGCGGGCGCCTGTAGTCCCAGCTACTTTGGAGGCAGAGGCAAGAGACTCGCTTGAGCCCAGGAATTGGAGGTTGCTGTGAGCTGTGATGCCATAGCACTCTATCCAGGGTGACAGCTTGAGGCTCCGTCTCAAAAAAAAAAAAAAAAAAAAAATATTCAACCAATCATGCCCACATAATGAGACTCCAATACAAACTCTGGGCACAAAGGCTTGCAGGAGCCTCTTTGTCGGTGATCACACATCTGTGTGCTGGAGGTGGCCCGTTTGTGGCAGCTTCACATTTGGGACTCTCCCAGACACAGCCTTGTGTGTTTCTCCCTTTTGCTGGTTTGGACTGGTATCCTTTTACTATAATAAAACTATAAGACAGTGCTCTCCTGAGTTCTGTGCAAATTCTACCAAATTATCAAACCTGAGAGGTTCAGGGGAATTCCTGGATTTATAGCCATAGTCTGCAGTGCCAGTGGCCTGGGGACCCCCAAACAGGTGTCTGTTGTCTGGAGTAAGGGCAGTCTCACGAGGACTATGTTCTGTGTCCTTGAAATCTGCTAATTCAGGGTAGTGTCAGAATTGTGGTGCATGCGTCGACACCGTGCAAGGTGTCCTCAGGACCCTTCAGTTCTGCTCAATGCCCATCTTCCAGGATCCTGATTCTGATCACCCGACTCATCTTGTCTCCCCAGGCCACATGTCATGGGCCAGTCTGGAGTCTGAAAGCGTCTTGTCTGGTCCTTGCTGACGGACAGGGCGGTGCACAGGGGGCAGGGAGCAGGAGACACCAGAGCTCTCAGCTCAGAGCAGGAGCCCCTGGGGAAGGGCCAGGGGCAGCCGGAATGAAGCCACAGGAACAGCTGCCCCTCTTCCAAAATAGTGTGGGGCATTGCTGGCTAGTTAAGGTACAGGACATGGGGTGGAGAGGGCATGTGACAGAGACCCCAGCACTTCACAGCAGGTCCCCTCCTATGGAATGGCACATGACTTAGAAAGGTCAGTCTTATGCTAATTCAAAGGACCATAATAGAAACGCAAATGACATGTGAGACAGGTCTTTGGATACTCATTTGCGCTGGGGTTGGGGTGGGGGCTGGGGGGCGTGTAGCCATGAACATTGGAAAAGCTGCTCTCAAAGCATTTTAAACACAGTCCGGGAAGCCCTTGGGAGTCCTAGGGACGAAATGTGTTAGGATCACTCCACTGCGTTCCCAGCCACAAAAGGCCGATGACGCACCTGGGCCTGTAGAGCAGAAAGCAGTGTCACAGTTCTGCCTGTGACGCCCGTGGGGCTAAAGAATCTGTTCAGTTCTTTTTCGCCCCAGTGAGCTTTCAGGACTCAGCTTCCACTGTGCTGCTAGCAGGGGTGGTTTTCCAGAAATATGACCACGGGGAGGCTGTGGGTGTTCTCAGAGTCAGGTCTGGACCAGGAAAAGTGGAGGAGACAGGTGTTCTGATGAGGATGGACACCCCTGGGTCCACTGCCTCCACCCCCGACATTTCTTACCTAACCATCTGGCTCTGCCACCGTGGTCACCACCAGAGTCCCTCCCCAAAACTGATGAGGGGGGTGTGCAGCCTTTTACTGATTCAAAATCTCTTTTCATCCATCCAGCCCCAACAAGCCTCAATTACTATACTGGATCAGGGGGTGGCGTCACCAAGTGACTCAAGCCTTTTCAGAAGCGACCTGCCTCCAGCCTCGTGTACTTGAGGTGACTGCAGGGCACTTGGCAGCACAGTGCATCTGGCACCCACTGTGAAAGGGAGACAGGCCCCATGTGTGGAGTGGTGGGTAGGAGAAAGTACCACCCCTCTGGCCTCAGTTTCCTTTTCTGGGATCCAGGAGGGTTGTGCCAGGACAGTGCACTGAACTATTTTTACCAAATTTTTCTTTAAGATCCCCGGAGGTGAGAATGATGAGGGAGCCCCCTGTGTGGGCTGGGTGGAGGTGGGGAGTGCACTCAACAAGCCAGCGCCTCACTCTGTCCTGTGGCTCTCACCTTCTGGAAACACCCAGTGCTTAGCCTAGCCCCTGCCTTATACGCCCTCTCTTATAAGGCCTTCCTGGATGCTCCCTGGAATCAAGCGGACGCCAGCCTCAATCCTCCCCAGCCCTTGGTCCCTCCACTGCCACACTGCCCTAGCCTGCTCCAGCTCGGAGGAGACAAGTCCCCCATAACCATCCCTTGATCGAAGTATTCGGAAGAAACATAACACAAAGGGTCACTGAAGGCATCTATGGCTCAGAACCTCCCAAGGAAGAACTTGTATAGTGACTCTGGGTGGCCTGGGCCCATTGCTCCTCGAGGCAGAAGACACCAGGAGCTCTGAGGAGCCGTGGCACGTGTGTTCAGTGCCTTCCTAGCTGGGCATAGGGCCCCAGGGGGCGAGTGAGGGGGGAGGGGCGCGGTCTTGAGGGGCACAGAGCCCCTTCCTATGCAAGGGTGCATACTTCAACCCTACACCACCAGTTGCTTTGCCACATGATAGGGACTGACCCTTTTTACAGAAGGAGAACCACTTCAGAGAGCTAAGGAATGGGCCCAAGTCAGGTAGGATCCAGACCCAGACTCCATTCACAAGGCTGACACTCTGATGTGGGCACAGCCAGGCCAGGAAGCAACCTGCCAACACTCAGTAAAGCAAGGAGGAGGGGGGAGGAAAGGAGGGGCGGGAGCCCTCTCAGACGCTGGCAGCTGCCTGGCTGCTTCGTCTGGGCCTTGCATTGCCCCAGAGGACTCCCGCAGGAGGGTGGGCAGAGTGTAGGGGCGCCCCAGGCCCCCAGCAGCTCTACGCTCTAAGGATCAGATGTGGAGAGCAAATATACACAGTTCTACTGGCCCCAGAAAGTTCCAGTGGTGCCACAGTTCTCAACTATAAGAGCCTGAAACATCCCAGTTGAACAGTGTGAGGCGTGTGGGGCAGCACAGGGCATGAGGAGCCTGTGGTTTGTGGGCAGGTTCCACCACCTCCAGGCCCCACCTTACGGCCACACCACAGTTGGGGTTTCTAGAGCAGAAAAACCTCAGCCACAACCAGAAGGATCCCACAACCTCAAAGGAGGAAAACCAAAACCAACAGCAGGCCTAGGAGCTGGTCACCATGGGGATGGGAGACAGGACCTCCCCAGTACTCTGAGCCAGAGAGAGAAACACTGCGGTGTGGCCTGGGGGAGGTGGAGAGGCTGGGGACGGACCCTCCCAGGAAACCCACATGGGGGGCAGGGCTGATGCTGAGCCACCTCCCACCAAAGGATGCCTCAAGTGACAGATGCAGTGTTCACCAGGGCCTTTCATGTCCACTGCCCGCATTCTCTTCACTACAATATAAGGAGGGTGTTACTGCATTGTCATCTGCACCACATGCCACCTGATGGCCTTAGTTAAGTCACTCAAGTGTTTTCTCCTGCACACTAAGACACTGCTACCCACTTTGCATTGCTGTGTTAAGGATTAGCACCACCCATGCAAAGTACCCAGCCCAGTGCAGGTGCCACTAAATCTAGCCATTGCTACCACCATCATCGTCACCACCATCACCATCATCACCACCACCAGGATATGTGTGGATGGGAGAACTAAAGTCAGAGCTAGCAAGGGACAAACCTCAGGGGACAAAGCGAGGTCTCAATTCTACATCTTCTGACTTGTGACTCTTAAATTCAGCCCTGTCTCTACCCTACTATGCCCCCACCCCAAACACACAGAGCAGCTAGCACACAACTTCCCCACCTGTCTGATGTCAGCGTCTGTCCCAACGCTCCCACAGGAAGTCATGAGGGGCCCATGATTTGGCCACACTCTCTCTGACATCACCCCTCGCCCTTGCCTTCACTCCATTCCAGCCACACTCTTCTGAGGACTTTGCTCTAGCTCAGAAGTCAGTTCATTGTTTTCTGTAAAGGACCAGACAGGGTCTCTGGGTCACGTAGACAAAATATAAACACATGGGCATGGCAGCATTCCAATAAAACTTTATTTACAAAAACAGGCAGCAGTTGCATTTGGTCCTGCCTGGCACAGCCTGTCTTCCTCCATCCTGGCTGTTCCCTCTGTCTGGAGGCCTCTTCCTTCTCCTTGGGGGAAAACAGCCTCGGGGTTAACACATTCACCTCTTTTAGGTTCCTGTACAGTTCTCACTTGTTCATGAGGCTGAATTCTTTTTTAAAAATAATTTATTGAAGTGAAATTCATATAACAAAATTAACCGCATTAGAGTTCAGCAGTATTTGGTGCATTTGCAATGCTGTGCTTCCACCACCTTGATTCAGCTCCAAAACATTTCCATTCCTTGGAAGTAAAACTCTTGGATCATCCCTCCTAATAGCACAATCTGTCCCACCCACGGCTCCACCCTCTGACCCCTCTTTCTTTTTTTTGAGACAGCGTCTCAAGCTGTCGCCCTGGGTAGAGTGCTGTGGCATCACAGCAACCTCCATTTCCTGGGCTCAAGCAAGTCTCTTGCCTCTGCCTCCCAAGTAGCTGGGACTACAGGTGCCTGCCACAACGCCCGGCCATTTTTTGGTTGCAGCCGTCATTGTTGTTTAGCGGGCCAGGGCTGGATTCGAACCTGCCAGCTCAGGTGTACGTGGCTGGCGCCTTAGCCCGCTGAGCCACAGGCACTGAGCCAGACCCCTCTTTTTTTTTTTTGTAGAGACAGAGTCTCACTTTATCGCCCTGGGTAGAGTGCCGTGGCGTCACACTGCTCACAGCAACCTCCAACTCTTGGGCTTAAGCGATTCTCTTGCCTCAGCCTCCTGAGTAGCTGGGACTACAGGC
>CAUYON010164272.1:0-22638 GCA_963573935.1 Arctocebus calabarensis | reverse complement strand
CTCCAATTCCTGGGCTCAAGCGAGTCTCTTGCCTCCGCCTCCCAAGTAGCTGGGACTACAGGCGCCCGCCACAACGCCCGGCCATTTTTTTGGTTGCAGCCGTCATTGTTGTTTGGCGGGCCCAGGGGCTGGATTCGAACCCGCCAGCTCAGGTGTATGTGGCTGGCGCCTTAGCCCGTTGAGCCACAGGCGCCGAGCCTGCCTTCGTTTCTCCTTTTATTACTTATTGACTTTCTGTTATGAAATAGAAAAGCCATGTTGTTTCTGAGCTTTATCATTACAGGTGTTCAATAGGCATCTCTATGTCACTGAGAGGCATTCTGTTTTTCATTCTGCTCTTCTGAATTTTCAAACCTCAGTGCTCAGGATAGAGATTCAACATAAAGAAGAATTTGGTTATATAGGAGATCATATAGTAAAACATTATAAATTCCTTTTTATCAGCAAATCCTTAATTTCATGAGAGTGAATGTATTAGTTTGCTAGATCCACCATAACAACATGCCACAGACTGGGTGGCTTAAAAAAACACAGACTAATTTCCTCATTGTTCTGGGGGCTGAAAGTGCAAGACCGAGATATCAGCAGGGCCGTTTTCTTCTGAGGGCATCTCTCTTGGGCTCAGATCTTCTCCCGGGGTTTTCGCTAGGTCTTTCCCTGTGCCTGTGTCCTGATCTCTTCTTGTACGGACACCAGTCATAGCGGATTAGGACCTGTCCATGTGATTTCATTTTACCTTAATTATCTCTTCTAAGGTCCTATTTCCTAATTTAGTAATATTATGGAATACTAGAAGTTACAACTTAGGACTCCAACATATAAAATTGGAAGGGTAGGAAGGGACACACAATTCAGCCCATAATAGTGAATAATAAGGTAATTTAAATATCCCATTCAGATACTGAAGAGATTCTCAGGTTGCTGAAATACTTTTTGGTGACTATTTAATAAATATGTCTGCTTTTTTGCTTTTTCATAGATCTGAATGCTGCCTTCCTTTCTGTTCATACTTTTACCCTTGCTGATTTCTGGAAGTGACTTGTCTGCCCCAAATGGTCAGTGCAGAGAGAATACTAGTGCTTCTCTCTCTTTAGGAATTCTGGGGTAAAAGTTTTATCAGAAAACGAAAGAGTTCTTGGATACTTTTCTTTAAGATAATAATAAATGATTATTTACCATTTATTGAGTGTTTATTTTGGGCAAGTCATTGTGCTGTAACTATCACAGCAAATCTGCAGCATAGATGTCATTATCCCTGCTTGACAGATGAAGAAATTGCCTTGTCCTGAATACTACTTATTTTGCTTTTCCTTTTTTAGGACACCTGTTAGTTGTGAGATTAGAAATGTGGGAAAGAAGTGAAGGATATATCCGATTCGTAGCCACTCAGCTACTTGGTGGCAACCTAAGATTTAGGAATCCTCGGTAGAGGGCTAAAGCTGTCGCACAATCTACCACTTGAACTGGGTCGATTGACTCTGGGTTACTTTAGGCCAGCAGCTTCGGAGTATGGCCTAGATTGAATTACGGTTGTCTTGGCAACTCTGATTCAGAGGTAGACTCAAAGCTTTAGAATAGGTAATATGAACTGTAGGAAAATAGATTACCAAATGTGTTTTATTATGGGATTGTAGGACATTATTACAGGGGACAGCTTGGAATGAGCTGTAGATGAGTGGTTTTGTACCCTAACTCAGTGTTGGAACAACGTGAATAGCTTTCAAAATGCCTAGGTTTCAACCATAGAGATCTTTATTGAGATGGGTATTGGCTTTAACATGTGTAGTGTTAAACAGTTGCCAGAGTCAATCTGATGTACAGCCAAAGTTAGGAGTTAATGAGCATGGCCAGGGGATGGCAAGCTCTGGCCAATCAACCAAATCTGGCCTGCTGCCTGTTTTTGTATAATCCATAAACTAAGAATAGTTTCTGATATTTAAATAGTTTTAAAAAATTATGAGGATAATATTTTGTGACACATGAAAATTTTATGAAATTTAAATTCCTGTTTTCATAATTCAAATTTTATTGGCCCACAGACTTGCTCATTTACATATTTTCTATGGCTGCTTTCCTGCTACAGCAACAGAGTTGAGTAATTGTAATAAAGAGCATATTGTCCATAAACTGTGAACTGTATGGCCGTTTATAGAAAGTGTTTCTTGACCCTCAACTTATGTTAAGTAGAGGTCATCACAGAGCTGGTTTAGAACTTAAAAAGGAGCCTATGCCTCCTTTTTAAGTTCTAAACCATAGGCTCGGTGCCCATGCACAGTGGTTAAGGCACTGGCCACATACACCTGGGTTGGCGGGTTCAAACCCAGCCCGGGCCTGCTAAACAACGACAACTACAACAAAAAATAGCTGGGCGTTGTGGTGGGCACCTGTAGTCCCAGCTACTTGGAAGTCTGAGGCAAGAGAATCGTTTAAGCCCAAGAGTTTGAGGTTGCTATGAGCTGGGGCGACGTAGTGAGACACCGTCTTAAAAAAAAAAAAAAAAAAGGCATAGATTTGTATAACTTGTGTGTGTAATATATGTTGCATTTTGTTTTCTGGTGTTTTGTTTTCCCCCAGCAGTGGGAAATTGATGAATCTGTACCAAAGAGGATTGAACACATACTTTTTTTCCTCAGAACACACAAGTACAAAGAACATAGAGTCCATGAAACAAAATGATCCAGATCTTTTTAACACTTTACTGAGGATCTTCTAGATTTCCCTTCTAATATCCATTTTCTATTTCATTTCCACCCCCCTAAACCCTTCTTTCTTTTCTTTTCTTTTTTATTTTTTAATTTTGTCTTTCCCCAGCCTTCTGTTCATGTTTTGAGATTAATGGCAGCTAGGTGTTTGAGAGCATTTACTTTCCTTGATTCAGTGTTGGAAAAAAGGGAACAGTGTTTATAGGAATGATTCCAATATAAAAACTTAGTTGAGCAAGATTATTTTATTTCTACCTTCTACTTCTCATCCACTTGGATCCAGAAAACAAAAAAAGCATTGAGGGTAGTAAAATTCACAGTAAATGGAAAAAACTAAGGAAGATAAATCCCTGCCATTAGGCTGTGTTTTGTGCAGAGATGTAGGTACTATTTGCTTCCAAACCAGCCCATCCAGTTCAGAATATGAGAGAGCATAACCTTATGCTTGGGTGCAGTATTTCAGGCTTTTATTTTGTTTTTACTATATTTTTGGTGGTGCTAATGGTTGGGGGTGATAGGAAGTTAACAAGTTGATATATAACATTTTTGTAAGCATATGATACCATGGATTAAAAAAAAAAAAGAACCTGTATTGATTGAAGTGATAAAAAAAAGTATTTGATTTCCAAATACTTTCTAGTAATCATTGAATGATAGTTTTCTATGACCTTGAGAGTCTCCTTATGAAACTGCTTGGTGTCTTGGGTATTGCAAGGCCACCTTCATGTTTACAAGTTCTCATTTTTATCCTGTCCTTCCTCTATCCTAGTGAAGTGGCTACAATCCCAGGCATATTTCTCCTATAGCCACCTGGAAGGAAGCCGGTAATGTCATTACAGATGGCAGTGTGCCCAGACTATCTTAAAAAAGCATCATCTCTGCTACTAATTAAGTTTCGGGAAGGGTGATTTTTGCTTTTATATTAACAAGCATTTTGAAAGGCTGAGGGCAGGTATGTTAGAAATGATCCTCTTATCCCTAAATTCGTGCCTAAACTTAATTGTCCTTCAGCTTTCCTGCTCGTAAGTTTGGCACACTGTCTGCTGGATGATAAATGGTTTGGGAGGGACAAAAGTAGGTAATACTTGCATGTTATATATTTCATACCAGGACCTCAATTTATTTTCCTTTTTAAAATTTTTTTTAAGGGTTCTGTACATTGGCCTGGCCTGCAATACAGCTCGCTACATTTATATTTCTTACCTGGAAAATGCCTGGACTGTTCTCCCCATGGAAGTTCTTCAAGGTAAGTTAATAGCTGGAATTAAAATTATTTTTCCACCTACTTAAGCAATGACATTGTAAAAGTCCAGTGGCTTTTAGCATCTGATTCTGTAACGGAAGGGTGGACCTACTGTTGTATATAATTTTGAAATGGTTGTTAAGGAAGAGATGACATCAGGGGAGCTGGGTCCTCAGTTACCCTGAGTGCTCTTCTGGGTTGAGACAAAAAAAGCTGGATTTGATCCACACCCCTGTGATTAAACAAAGGAAAAGGAACTCTAGGATAAATTCCTAAATACTATTGTTAGATATCTAAAGGTGTTTTTTTTGTAAGTTTACTATACCTATTGAAAAAAGACTATTGTCATTTTTATAACATCTGGTGATTCATAACTAAAGTTTTATAGTCACGTTGTTTTCTTATAAACTTTTTAAATCTTTGCTCAAATATCTTGATATGACGTCTTCTCTTTTCTTCAGTGTACTGTTTCCCATCAAAATACAACTCTGGAAAACTTTCAAGGAGGCTCTTGCCATATGGCTCAAGAACACTGAAAACATGAATTTCTTTCTATTTAAAGCTTATTGCCATATAAGCACAAATAACCCTGACTGTATCCTGAAGAGCTGCCTGTTAGCAGCATGGCTAAAGCATTTAGTAATTGGCATTATGATAAGTAAAGGATTAGGACAAGATCACTGGAATTGAGGTCTTCAGTGACAGCCTAGGCTACTAATCAGTAATTGTACTAAACAGTCTGTGATTATATACAATTTCAGTAGCTTTTTAGATTGCCATTATCATTTTCCCTTACCCTAAGGATGCTAATACAGTACCATCAATGTAATTAATTTATCATGATGAAAGATTGATTCTTTCAATTAAAAGAATCTTTTCACTTGTGAAAGATTTGCAATTTTACATCTAAACAGAATGTACAAAATGCACATGTATTCATCAAACTCCATTGTGGCAATGAAAAGAAATAACTTACCCTACTTGAAAGGAGATATAGGCTTGGTGTCCATAGCACAGTGGTTATGGTGCCAGCCACATACATTGAGGCTGGCGGGTTCAAACCTGCCAGGCCAGCTAAACAACAATGACAACCGCAACAAAAAATAGCTGGGCCTTGTGGCAGGTGCCTATAGTCCCAGCTACTAAAGAGACTGAGGCAAGAGAATTGCTTAAGCCCAAGAGTTTGAGGTTGCTGTGAGCTGTGATGCCATGGCACTCTACCTAGGGTAACATAGTGAGACTCTGTCTCAAAAAAAAAAGATATAAATTATATTCACATTGTAATTATTAAATTCAAATATATATACTTTAAGGGGCTTTTCTCAGGCCTGATGCAATGGTATGTCAAAGGGGATTTTTGTTTACAGATATGTAGAATGGAAATATGGTCTTATAATACGAGTTACTTTTTTAAAATAATCCTTTCCTGCCTTACTGAATCCTAAGGAGAGTCTTTGACAGGTCTTGAGGCACACATCTTAGTACTGTGTCATTTAAGAATAACAAAGCAATAAACATGAACTGCAGGAAAGAATCATGCAGTAACAAGGTATATGCAACACAGTTTTACCATTGCCCAGCTTTAGTCTCTGTTCTATCCTTGCTTAGTTTAATTGCTTTATTTATTGGCTTGCCACAGTGTGCTGACTCTATAAATATACATACAGAAAAGAAAGTGCTGTATATTGTAATAATATGTGAATATACTTTTTTCTCCTTTTAATTTAATATGAATTAGGTGGAAAAGGACAGTTTGCATAAGTACCTCAGGAACAGAGAGCATCCATGAAATAGAGTAATAGCAAAAGAATTTTATAAAAGAAGAAAACAAATGCTGTTGTGAACTTAAAAACTCTTTTTGCTTTTTAATTTATCAAAGAGGTATAAAATGGTAATTAAGAGCCAGTATGTTGAGTTCAGGGAACGTAATAAAATATGCAGGCTGTCCACAAAGTTTGGGAACAGCTATTTTAAATTGCACACAAACTTTGTGGACACGCTGTATACTTATTAATTCATGGCCCAGCATCTCACCATCTGTTCTGGAAGTGAGATGTGTGAAACACATTCAATACTGCACAACGTCTTAGGTGGAATCCGAGGAAGATGTGCTAGGTAACAGACAAAGAGCTCGGTAGAGAAAATGATTAACTTTGTGAAGCAAGGAGTGGGAGGACAAAGATTTTATTGAAAAATTCCCAGAGGAAATCACATGAGCTGGATTTTGAAAGGCAAATAGGAATCCGCCATGTAGCTTAAGGAGAGCAGCCATGAAGAGTCATGTGCTAAAGCACAGAGAAGAAAGCAGAATGGCACCTTCAAGGAACACAGCGTGTGCTATTTATGGATTTATCATCTCAGGCTGCTGATCCCACATATATTTATATAAAACTTGTATTCATTTCAGGGTGTTTATCCCAGGATTTTTCTAAACAGATTCAACTTCCCATGGCAGGCTACCATTTATACTTCTGGGTTTCACCTTATTCTGCCCTGGGCTATTAGAAACCTAGTTACTGGTCTGAAGGAAGTAAAAAAGAGGGTCTGTAAACAGTCTCCTCGTCAATAGAGGCCTCTAAGACAAATTGCCACAAACTCCTCCTTTGTTTCTAAAGCAGGAGGAGATGGTTTCATTCCCTGGCAGAAGTGAATGCTGAGTGTTTTGACTGTACAACAAAAACATAATCCCCTGCCTTTGTTTGAACCACAAAAAATGGCAGATCATTCATGTGGAATAATCTTGTGTCACGGGAATATACTTCTGGCTGAAAAAGTTTATTTTGCTAGTCTGGATTCTTCTACCTCTACAAGCCTTATCCAAAAGACTTTTAAAGTCCCTGTGCTCAAAGGAGACTCTCTTTGGGATTGAGTAAGGCAGGAAAGGATTATTTCAAAAAACCACACTGAATGATTTAATTATAAGACAAACCCACTGTCATGATATAGACCCCTCAATTCCTTGACTGGAAATGCTGCCCAATGATTCTCAAAGACCTGGTCTTAGAAAAGGTTGGGGGGTGGGATATTGTCTCTCATCATAGATGATCATGACACTGAATGACCAGTACTTCCATTCTTTGGTTTCCAACCAGCCTCCACAAGAGGGCCTTTAAAAATATAAGCAGAGTTTATCTCCTCAGAGAATAAGCCTTGCCTGATCCCCATTACACCTGCAAAACTAGTACTAGACCTCGTGGGCAGCTGAAGGGGAAGAGACAAAAGGAGAGATTATTTCATATCTCCTCCTTTTGAGTTACATATAACTAAGGGTAGAGGGTTCTTTACCTCGTGGGCGGCTGAAGGGGAAGAGACAAAAGGGGAGATTATTTCATATCTCCTCCTTTTGAGTTACATATAACTAAGGGTAGAGGGTTCTTTGTTATCCGTCATTCCTTGGAGTTTCTTGATCATCCTCTCAGCATTCTGTCTCCCTCGGTAACAATTAACAGATGGGTTAAAAGCAAATTTCCTCCTCCCTAGACATGTAGGAAGGAGGCTGTGCAGGCATTTAGTTGGAGGTCAAGGTAAGATCATTGTATATCCTCTGTTGGGTATTGTTAGGTCATTTCTTTCCCATGATGTTTCTCACATTCAGTAGCTAATTTTCTCTTGCATCCTTACCCTTGTAGCAATTCAGCTACCATCTGAAGCAAACTTGTTGTTCAGTAGGCAAGTGGTGGCACCATGTAAAGAAACACAAGATGTACTTCCTTCCCTTAAGGAGTCTGCAGTTTATTTAGAAAAGAGATAGTGTGTCTAAGTGTCTAAAAGCATTGTTGGCTGGTTGGGGGGGGGGGGTGTTAGATTCTTTATTTCTCAAAATTTCATTTTAAAAACCCTTAGGAATTTTCTCCTTTTTTACAAAAGACATTTATGCATTCATGATTGTGATCAAGAATATAAACATTTGATGAAAAGCAAACCCAAACTTGTTGTGCTCCTTCTTATGTATTTGTTTTGAATCCTTGCAAAACTCAAGAGATGAATGTGATCAAAATTATTCTTGCTATTAAAATCTATTTGAGGAGAGTAGAGCTTGCCTGGGGGCTGCTGTAACAGAAGAGGTCTTTTTGAGTTATTTGAGTGAATGGCTCCAGCACTGAAGGGTGACAATGTGGTCTCGGTCAGCTCCTTCTCTGTAGGATGTTCTGACAGTGGGAGCTGGTTAAGATTTTGATGAAAGATAGCTATTTAATATTACCAATTAGAAAACCTGGGAGCTGACATTTATAAAACTTTACTCTGTCTATTCAGCTGAGTAAGACCCATATTTTCCTTCGTCTTATGTTCTAGAAGAGCATGGAAAAATTACAAGAGGATTACTCTGCAGCCTTTATCTGACAGTGGAAATTCTACATGTGATTTCAAACTGATAAGAACAGATACTACACTTGATCTTAGCCAAAGGCCGAGAAGCGATCTGCACATGATTTCAATCTGTTATCATTCATATTGAAAATTTTATCTGGCATAACCTGTAAAACACAAGTGGTTTGCCAAATGAATGCATAAAACAGGCAAATGCTTGAGCATTTCAGTTGATAAATTGGCATATAAAAGTCATTGGTGTTACTATTAAAATTAATTTTCAATCAGAAAAGTCTTATAAAGTGTAATAGAACAACTTTATTCTTTGCTACCCTATGTTTTGCAGTTACTAAATGTTCTTTAAAATTATTTTGTCCATTTAGAATTCATTCAAAATGTGTTCTGATCTAAGAATCTCTGGCAATTGTGTTCCATATTACTCTTCCTTTGCTGAACTGTTCTTAGGCTTATATACTGTGTTATAGTTTAGTACTTAATTGCTCCCTAATTATTTTATAAATATTAATTTTATTAACTCATTTATTTCAAACTTTTGAGTGCAAAGACCATGCCTTATAGCCTTATACTTTTTGAATTCACCAAAGAGACAGACATATGTATAGGAAGATGCACTATAAGTGCTCGATTTTTTTTATTCATTTTACAACCAGGCTGATCTTCCAGACATGTATTTTTAATCACAGTATTTGAAAATTCCACTAAACTAATGAAAATGCATGCTTTGGTTCACGAATGGGAAAGATTTGCCACAGCTGATTTTTGTTTATCAGTGCCAAAGAGATACTTATGTTGTGTTTAGTGAGCATAAGTCAGTGGCAGAAGCAAGAAAAACAAAATAGTGCCAGTTCCCCAATACCAAGTCAGTTCTCCCTCCTCCCAGCCATTATGATGTGATTTCCCCAAGCCAAACAGCATTTGACAAAGAGCAGCTGTTGAATGAGAAGAAAGGATTTTTTTCTTTGTCCACACATGTTATTTATTACAATAGAGCATTCTGTGTGCCAGAAATGAACGATTTTGAAATGCATATTGTAGAATCAAATGCCAGTATTGAACATTATAAGGTAAAGAGTTATTTGGTGCATATGTGTTGGTAATATATATGATATGTCAGCTCCACAGGGAAAGAGGGGGGAAGAGGGTAGTAAAAATATCCATTTTTTTAATTGGTAGACTGTTGGGCAAGTTTGGTGTTATCAATAAAACTACTCAAAGTTGATGGTTACATTTACTGTGGAATACTTCTAATAATTGTTGTAAGGACGTACAGCAGTATTTAAGCACTCAAGTTGTGACCTTAGACAACTTGATTTCAAATTGTGTTCCACTGCTCAGCTGTCTGTGTGGCCTTGGATAAGGCACCCTCATCCAAGGGTGTGCCTTCACCCTTTTTGGATAATGAAAAAAAAAATTACTGTGCCTATTATGGGGAAGAATAGATGAAATAATCTATATAAAACACTTAGCAATTCCTCCTAGTGTAAGCTGCTATAATATTAATGAAAAAATGTAATGTTAATCATAATTATTTTTAGTGAGTCCAGATTTTTCAAATGTAAAGTAGTTGAGGTCTTGGCAGTAGGCCAAGAGCTAATCCCAAGGGATCCCAGTAAAGGTAAGGAAGGACTAAGAAGCTAAGTTTACTTGACCTTTTTGGTCTCTGAAAGTCATTCATTGCCAGTCCATATATTTATTAAGCACCTATTATGTGAGCTGGTGTTGAATTGCCACTGAGGATACATCGGTATTTACACTTTCAAGTAGCCAAGGAAATGTAAACACATACTGCAAGGAAAGTCCGTGTGTGCCCATGTTATTATCAGCCAGGAGTAAAATCTTTTTATTTTTCTTGTGTGATTTACTAACTTAGTTATCTTATAGGTTCAAAAATTTATAACTCTAGGGTGGCACCTGTGGCTCATCGAGTAGGGCACCGGCCCCATATACCAAAGGTGGCAGTTTCAAACCTGGCCTCAGCTGAACTGCAAAAGTGAACTGAAAAATAACCAGGCGTTGTGGCAGCTTGTAGTCCCAGCTACTCGGGAGGCTGAGCTAAGAGAATTGCCTAAGCCCAGGAGATGGAGGTTGCTGTGAGCTGTGTGATGCCACGGCACTCTACTGAGGGCAATAAAGTTAGACTCTGTCTCTAAAACAAAACAAAACAAAAAAATTTATAACTCTAGTATAAATATATTTACCTGTGCCACTACATAAATTTGCTTGTTTTATCACATAGTGAATAATCACCTACTGCTCTTTTACAGTTCTTTAATAAAAAGTAAAGAAGGGGCTGGATGTGATAGCTCGTGCCTAGTGCTCTGGGAGGCTGAAGCGGAAGGATCTCTTGAGACCAGGAGTTCAAGATTAGCCTGGGAAATAGCACGGCCGCATTTCTCCAAAAATTAAAAAATTAGCTGGGCGTGATGGCCTGTGCCTGTAGTCCCATCTACTAGGGAAGCTGAGGCAGGAGGATGGCTTGAGTCCAGGAGTTTAAGGCTGCAGTGAGCTCTGACCACTGCACTCCAGCCCAGGTAACAGAGCATGATCTGGTCTCAAAAAAAAAAAAAAAGTAAAGTAGCAGCATTTTGTTTTCCTAGTTCATGATATATTTTATCCCTTAAATTTTACAGGAGAGCTGTTTTAGATAGCACAATTCCTGAGACTTCCATAATCTTGTGTTATAAAGATAGAAAATGCTAGAAGTTTTTATGTGTCTAGGTTGCTTTTTCATTATGTTTAAACCAGAAGACCAGAACACAACTGTAGCAAAAACATTGGCAAATGAGTTTACTAGAAAGTTGCATATTTAAGGTTAAGAACAAGAACCCCAAGTCCACAACTGTCTTCTATATACAGGTGATATTACTAACTCAATTTCTTTTTAAAGACTGCTTAGTTTTATTGGTTTCTTTTCTAAGAATTGGGATGAATTTAATTGGTTCTTGATTTAAATTATATTTTGATAAAAGTTATTTTAGGGAAATCAATTTTAATCCTTCCTTGGGAAATATTTTATCATAAAGGCAGAGTGCTTTCCATCCTACTTTTAGTTCCAGAATTTTTTTTTTAACTGTGTGTTTTAATGTTTTTTCCTGCAGTTAATGCCCTGAGTTACTTTAAAGAATGTAGTTCCCAATTATCTAATCAGTCCCAAAAAGCAATAAGGAAGCTAGAAATCTAACTGTAGAGAATATTTCACAACTGACACTTAATATCAGCCAACAAATTCTAAGAATAGTTTAAAAGTATCATGACTTAAGTCATCCTGCTAGAAAATGCTTTAATTATCTTAGAACACTCAAGAGTTTTAGAACATGCTCAGAATTTTGAAGAAACAAAAAGGGGAACAAATTCTGTTGGAAAATTTTGTGTGTGTCCAAAACTCCACACTTAAAAGAATAATTGCTAGAATTATATTTAATCTTGAATCATAACAAAAAATATATTTTAATGTTTTAATCATATATGTACTCAGGCCCATCTTTGGCCCTGGACAAGGAGCGAATGGAAGTTATTCTTTAATGAATACAGAGTTTTGTTTGAGATGATAAAGTTTTAGATGGATGTTAGTGATGGTTAGTGATGCACACCATTGAGAGTGTACTCAATGCCAATGAACTGTACATTTAAAAATGGCTCAAAGGTAAATTTTATTATGTATATTTTACCACAGAAAATGCATTAATAAATAATTCACATTTCAAAAAAGAGTAACCCAGAAAGTGCTGGCCAGTCAAGCCCTCCTGCTTTCCCTCCTCTCAGGAGTGACACATGCAGCTATCTGGGCCGCATGCATCTCTTACCTCAGTGCAGCTGTTCCCCCCGAGCTGAGGACGTCTGCCCAGGGCATCCTGCAGGGCCTTCACCTGGGTCTGGGGAGAGGCTGCGGAGCCATGATCGGAGGCGTGTTAGTCAATTATTTTGGTAAGAATGGATTTCTCTTTTTTCCTTTGATGAAAACATGATTTTTCAGCAACATCTCAATAAACTATCAAATTATTTTTGAAGATTGCTAGAAGCTAATCTCTGGTAGTCATATTCTCTTTCCCATTCATGGTGGTCATGGTTATAAGGCGGTATGCTTTGGTGGTTAAGCTGCTGAGAGCCAGCACTTCCCTCTGACAAATGGCCTAATGAGATGCTACACAGATACTTCAGAGCACCAGACAAATGAAAAAGCACATGTGCTTTTAGTGTAAAGTAAGGTTCTCTAAACTTGCTGATAATGCTGAAAGAAAGAAAATTCTTCATTGTTATTCTATCAGGAGATTCTGAACCTGAGGAATCTAACTATATGCTGGCTTTGGAAATGTCACTATATTGATAACGACATTTGTCTGCCTTGTCAGATTTCCCTTATTGGAACTATAGGGCCTGGGGTGGAAATGAGATTATTCTACTCTAGGGATATTAACTGCTCAGTCACCTATTTAAGGTGGGCCCAGGGATGAGTGCCTTTATAGCACTATCTGAGTTGTGCCATTCCAACTACAAATTAATAGAGCTGTTTGTTAATAGTTGAGTAAATGGTCTTTATAAAGAGGAGAGCACCGTTGTAGGTGAAAGGCATTCAGAGACAATCCTTTATAAATTCGGTTATAAAAATAACAGAGCCAATACGAGCACCCGGGTCTCCTGATACCTACCCAGTCCAGTATTTTTTTCTCCTGACACCTATAGTCCTATATATTTTTTCTCCTGATACCTACCCAGTCTGTTATAGGTGAAAGGCATTCAGAGACAGTCCTTTATAAATTCAGTTATAAAAATAACAGAGCCAATACGAGCACCTGGGTCTCCTGATATCTACCCAGGTCTATATTTTTTTCTATTATATGGACATAATGGCCAGCCACTTTTCTCTGGTTCAGCCAAACTGTGCATCCTCTGCCTTAAACTTCAGTATGGTGATAATTTGGATAAGGGCTATCTGCATTTTCTAGAATTGCTCTATGGAGAGCTCTTGTCTGTTTCCACAGGGGCTGCTGCAACCTTCCGAGGAATTGGCATGGCCTGCCTGGTGATCCTCCTGCTCTTTGCCCTGATCCAGTGGCTGGCAGTGCCAGATGAGGAAGAAGGTGACCATCTTGTTCTTTCTTAATGGGGAAGTTACACATGCCCAGAAGTGGTTACAAAGTATACAACAGGCTCATTTGTCAGGGTTTTCTGAGTGGCATATAATGAATTCATGTGTACCTTTGTTAGAAAGAAGCCATCTATTATATTGAAAAGAATCAGGTAGCTTGGGGTTTTCTTGGTTTTTTTTGTTTTTTTTTTTCTTCATGGTACAAGGTACTAGGGAAGTATTTGGTTTCAAATTTCATGGTATTCTAAAGGTGTTTCAAATTTTAGTCAAAATACAAGGCTATACAGTAATTTTACCACTAGGGATAGAGATTGGTATTCATCTGTATGTTTTTGCCTTAATTCTGAAAAAAAAAAAGTCTGAGCCTGAAAGTTGACATTTTCCCTGAACCAGGCATGGCCTTTATTAAAGTCGTTATACAAAAAGGAACATGTATAAAATACAATGTGTAGATGAGAACAAGTTGACTCAACCTTTTAATGAAAAAGGCTAACCAGTACAATGAAAATATTCTTTCTTAGCTCTTCGGTCTCAGAACAGGGCTTGTCTTCTTTGGGTGCCTATGTCCTTTGAGGAGCTCTGGCCTCAGTTATCTGAAGTGCTTCTGTTAAGAGAAAAACTAGCTTGTTACAGAAACCTCAGAGACAGATTTTAATCTCACTGAGTTACTCGGAAAAAAACATCAGTACTCGTTTTTCTCAGTTTTGTTCCTTTATAATCCTAACTGGACCATCTCCCTTACCCATCCTCAATCCCAGCCTTCTGTAAAAGGCCAATAAAAATAGCTATCATGTGGCTTTTTTGTATTGATGCTTATTTTTATAATGGTAGTCCTGGAACTAGGCTTAAGGCAACACTCACTGTAACCTATGTCCCACAGATATTATATCTCAGTTAAATGAAAAATAGATTTCGTAAGTAAATATAAGCTAATTTCTATTAAGTTCTATAAAGAGACCCTGAAAGATAAACATCTTGTTCTTTTATTAGGTATTTGCACCAAGTAAAGAAGTTCTTGATAAACAATAATTTATTACTATCGCCAAACACACTAGCATGGATTTATGGGAATTTCAGTGTATTATTTTTCTACCTTTGTTTAAATATATAGAAAACTCTGAAAATGATTTAAATACTATTTTCTCTCCAGACAAGACAATGTTGGCAGAAAGGATTCCTGTTCCCTCTAGTCCGGTTCCCATAGCAACCATTGACTTGGTGCAGCAGCAGACAGAAGAGGCCACGCCCCGCATGGAGCCCAGACTTCCACCTAAGAAAACCAAGCACCAGGAAGAACAGGAAGATGTGAACAAACCGGCCTGGGGGGTCAGCTCTTCTCCTTGGGTGAACTTTGTCTACGCTCTCTACCAAATCAAAGAGATGATGCAACTAACAAGAGAAAACCGTGCTTCTGAGATACAGCCTTTGCAGGTAAAGTTCCTTTGCTGGGTTAGCAACAGGACTGAAGTCACCTTAAGTGGGCTCATTTGTTTTAATTACTCATTTGTCAGTCAACAAGATTTATTGACAGTCTTGTGGGGGAGACAGATGTGTAAACAAATAATCTCAGTACTCTGTGGAAAATATAGAGACATATACAACGTCCCACAGAGGGAGAATTCTGCCTTACAGAATTGAGGAAGGCTTCATAGAGGACATGATACTTTTATTTCGTGAAAGAGATAAATAAATCCCTTCTGATCTTATATATTTCTCTAAAATTTCAGTATTGATAGGAAACCAGTTGCAATGAGAATATATGGTTCTTGCCTTTAGGGATTATATTCATTAATCTCTGTAATTCCAAAATTCCAGTGGGGGCATTATATATAATAGAACCGCAATAAATATTTGTTTAATTAATTAATAACCTAAACTATTGTCTATGTCTAATAGGACATGTAACTCAGTGGAAATATGGTTATATAGGTGGCCTTACCCCAAAAAATGAAAAGTGTGATTTCTCTTGTTCCTAGAAGAGTGGTCTCTCCTAAGTAAAGTCAAATCATACTGATAAAACAGTATAGATGATTATATAATTATTGCTTTATCCTGACTTTGGAAAATGAGTCTGACTTCCATGAATACTTCTGCCAAACTAATAAATCCAGCTCCCCCCCCCCCTTTTTTTATTAATCACTCTCTTCTACTTGATAAATCCTGTCAGCTCTATATGTAGAATAGCTTTGAGAGTACACATAAAAAAAATTAAGGGGGAAGACTTAAAGAATAAGCTCAGTGTAGTGGCTTATACCTTAATCCCAGAATTTTGGGAGGCCAAGGTAGGCAGATTACCTGAACCCAAAAGTTTGAGATCAGCCTGGGCAACATAGTGGAACTCCGTCTCTACAACAAATAAAAACATAAAAAATTAGTCAGGCATGGTGGCATACACCTATAGTCCCAGCTAGTGGGGAGGCTTGAGGAGGGAGAATTGCTTGAGCTCTGAAGTTCAAAGTTGCAGTGAACTATGGTCACTCCACTGCACTCCAGCCTGGGCCACAGAATGAGACCCCCACCTCTTTAAAACAAAATTTTTGAAAATTCTAGAAAATTGTAACTACTTTAATTAAATTTATCTTGAAGTTGTAAGCTAACAAAGTCTTTGTATAATTTTAACTAAATCTGGTTCTTCACTGATAACCACATACGTGCAGATCCACTGCATGATCCTGTTTATTAATTTATCAGGATAATAAATTCACACAAATCCTGTACTCAGTCGAGCACTAGACATGAGGGTGGGAAGAACATATAAAGGATTTTAATACCTTGAAGCAGGAGAAAGGATGATTGCCGCTTGAGTAGCAATGTTTTCAAAATTTTGTGCTCATTCTCATTTTCACAGAAGCCATTTAAACTTAAGCAGCATTAAACATTTTTTCAGGTATATTAATATTAATAAAAACTATCAGGTAGTTATTCCAAAGATGACATTATTCTAAGTTTTTTCTTTCATATTTTAGAATCAGTCACTGAAATAATTCTTTTTGGCGCTTAGCTTTTGGAAGTGATAGGCACAAAACTTGAAGGAAATGTCATCGAAAAACAAAAACATGATTCCTGGCTTGGCTCCTGTGGCTCAACAGGGTAAGGCACCAGCCACATACACCTGAGCTGGCGGGTTCGAATCCAGCCCGGCCTTGCAAAACAACAATGACGGCTGCAACAAAAAAAATGGCCAGGCATTGTGGCAGGTGCCTGTAGTCCCAGCTACTTGGGAGGCAGAGGCAGGAGACTCGCTTGAGCCCAGGAATTGGAGGTTGCTGTGAGCTGTGATACCATGGCACTCTACCCAGGGTGACAGCTTGAGGCTTTGTCTCAAAAAAAAAAAAACAATGACTCCTGACTTATAAAACCAATATGGCAGTCTACAGAAATTGCTGCTGGGACTCGGCACCCATAGCTCAGTGAGTAGGGAGCCAGCCACATACATCCAGGCTGGTAGGTTTGAGCCTGGCCTGGGCCTGTTAAACAGCAATGACAACTGCAACCAAAAAATAGCCAGGCGTTGTGGCAGGTGCCTGTAGTCCCAGCTGCTCGGGAGGCAGAGGCAAGAGAATCACTTAAGCTGAGGGGTTTGAGGTTGCTGTAAGCTGTGATGCTACAGCACTCTACTAAAGGCGACATAGTGAGACTCTGTCTCAAAAAAAAAAAAGAAAAAGAAATTGCTGCTGAAAGTGTGCTAGCATGAGTATGTATACTCACAGTTATTTACAACTAGTGACATAAGTGCATGTTTACGTTCCCTTTTTAATATGGATTAAATTCCAGCATATTTTGAAATCCCAAATACACTCTTAACAATAGGAAATTCTTTGCCTGGCTGTGCCTCCAAGGCCAGGAATCCCTTATTTCCTTGCTATCGGACAAAGGGTCTTCTGACTCTTAAATCCTGCTGCCTGAGCAAGGATCCAGAGTTTGTTCTGTGGTGCTTGCTATGTGGCTGGGGGTGCTCAGTAAATGTTTGCTGATGTAAATTGTTCGCCAAGTAGTAACAGGCATTTTGGCAGTGATTTTTTTTATCTGCAAGACATGTCTGCTTATAGTATTTGTGTTTTTCATGCGGCTCTGGCAGTTGCACATAGGAAAGGAGATGAAAGGTAAGACATTCTACCCTTATTCCTCTATCACTTGGTCTCTGAATGGGCACTTGAGGATAATCTCCCCATGTTTCCCGTATCTTCCTTGAAAACATATACAAAAATTTGGATTGAATTGCTGTCACTGACTGGGGGGCATCTCCTTTTTCTACCCTCCAGGAGACCAGTGAGAATCGGGAAGATTCTCCAGCTGGTAGAGCCCAGCCTGTCCCATGTGACTCTCAATCTGACACATCTACAAACCAGCCATCCCCTGACACGACAGCATCTCAGACACAGACTGGCCCCGCTCACCCCAGTGTGGACCTGCGTGCGGAGGAAAGTGAGGAACAGCAGGCTCAGCCGGCTGAGGGAGGACACTGAGGGCATCCTGCTCATCTCACACCCTGCATGGAACTGGGCTCCTCTACCAGGACACGGCCAGGGCCAGGCCCCCAGTGAGGACACACTCCCCCGGGAGGAGCACAGCACCACATACGCTTCCAAATACCTAAGCTCATTAACACAGAAACACACACACGGGAGCTACAGTACATATAGGTAAGAAAAGGTAAACTTCCATAATCCCATGGGAACTCTAGCAGGGAAATGGAGTTCAGTGAGGACTTTTGGTTCTCTGGCTGGGTAGGTTAAGGACGATAGGACTTCTCTGCCAGTGCATTGAGAGTTGAAACCAGCAGTTACACTAAAGAAGTAGAGGGTGTGAAAGTGTTTCAAGGTGAATGTTGATCTAATTTCCCTCTTCTGATTATTTATTCTAATTATTTGGTTCTTCATGCAAACTAGGAAGAAACAATACATCTATTTTTGTTTTTCTTGAGAACCATTTAAAAAATTAGAAGACGTATTTAAGAAGCAACCACATAAAAATTAGTAGCATATGCTTTTTATTTAAAAATAAAATGTTTCATCAGAAACTTTGCCTATCTCCACAAATATATTTTTATATGTGTATGGTATATAATGAAAAGAGTCAATTCTTTGAGCAACAAAAGCTGTTGTTGACTACTGCAAGCTAAGCTGAGCTGAGCTTTAAAATGCCTTTTGTTATAAATGGGCTTTGAGAAATACCAGAAATGAGGGAATATTTCAAATAAACTGACCAACTCAGTATCCTATGGGTTGATAGAAAAGAGTTTACTAAATATATCGATACTGTAAATAGCCTCAACTGCTGTTTACTATTTTATAGTGATCTGGGCTCTCATCAGCTGATGGAGTAAAACAAAATTATCGCTGAATTCCTAAGAGTTCCTTTAATTAAACAGTACTATTTACAAATAACAGTATAAGATTTAAGTGCCTGGGGGAGGGATATAATTTTTAACAGTTACACATGGGTTAGTTTTTGTTTTCATTTTGGTGAGGAAAAGGTGGTAAATAGGTAACCAGGAATGGAAAGGACGGCAATAAGAAGAAACTGTACTTTCCATCAACTAAAGAAAGAAATCTCAGTATATTATTTCCCATGAAGACATAGTCAGACACTGGACAATTCAGATATGGGTGTGCACCTGTAAATATCACCACTGTAGTCAGAACAATGGCTGGGTGAATCACACATAAAGCTTGCTGCTGAACACAAAAGTGGAGGTTCTTAAGAAGGTGGGGGTAGGGGGGGCAGCTGTGGAAAAGGGAACATGGCTTTAGCTGAATGAAGGTGAGTTACACATGTGTATTGTGAATCATAGCAGTGGATGAGGAAAGAGTGGAGTTAGAAAAGAGCGACTCACCTTCCCCTCCGGCCCTGATCAGGCAGGATCAGTTGTAAACTGAGGGCCTCTCCATGAGCCCACGTTCTACCCAATACTGCATCTGGGAGAAGAAATTCTGTGCTTAGGTATCTAGCTTCACCACAAACATAGCTTAAAAATAAATAACTGAAAGAAATGGAATTAAGCAAATAGTTATTTTTTGCACTTGAACTGAAAAGTACTGTACTGTAAGTTATCATGACTCATTTCAAGTGACCTTTAAAATCAGATGTATTTATTATGCTTGTGTAATTATAGAAATAAAGAAATGGGTGACAGGCTGAACCTCACCTATGAATGTACAGTATGTGGATTTGTGAAAATGACTGTAGGAAGTCAAAAACTTATACTGTGTCTTGTGTTTACAGTTCTGATTTATTCCTTTGAAAAGCCTGCTGTTTTGGAAGTGCACAGTTGACATGTTGAAATAAAAATACCATTTTTAAATATTTCTTAAATGGTAAAGATGTGACCAAACAAATAAAAGCCCTTTACTCTGTAATGAATGAGACAAATTCAACACACCTTTGTTATGGAACATTTACTGTGACGGCCAATTCAATAGTGCAGTAATTTCCAGCCTTTTAAGCTGAAACCTTCACGAGTTTGTGGACTTTGTGACTCCTCCTTCATGTCCTTAAAGTGCCATGTTACTTTAAAAAATATTAAAGTGAATTCAAATTAAATATTGATTTGAGAATTTTATAACCCCTCTTGAGATCTCTGAAAATACCCAAGGCTGTCACAAAGCCCAGGCTGGCAATCACTGCCTTAAGGACTTATGTCCCACTCTTTCCCCTGTGATTATGGATATAGGAAATTATCCCAGAGTTCTGAGTTTGTGTGGATCCAAAGAAGTTAGTTGCTAATTTTTAAATTACCATATTCCTCAAGTCCTTAAGAAAAGTCATAGGTCAGAATACACATTGTCCAACAGGCAGTAAACTTTACGAAAAGCCTAAGGAATTCATGGGAAGAACAATGCTGCTTTACTGGATTGTTAATCATGCCTCAGCCCCATGAAGTTGACAGGTGGCTAAAATCTTTCCTCTGATTACAATTCCTTCTAGTATTGCGGGGCTGGGGCTGCTGGGAACCATGATGTAAAGAGTATTCCTCTCAGCTGATAGGAATGTTAACAGTGAATCTGGGGGAGGGGGAAACATACCCATGGGTGTTGGGTGCTTGTTAGTGCTGACAAGACTATTATTTTGTACTTACAAAAACCATAGGTAGTACATAGTACATACTATCCCAATTTTAACCATGAGGATTGTGAAACAGTTCAAGTTATAACACCAAAACCTCAGTCTGCTGGGCACCTCCGCCCACCCCAAGAGGCCTGGAGGCTGTTTCCTGCTTCTGCTGTGGGAGAGCAAGTGGTAAAGCAGCCCTGGCTTAAACTGTTACCGTATACGCCTGATGTGTGTCTGTAACTGTATTCCCATTTAGGATTTCTAGATGTTTCCAGATTCCTAGCAATCCAGCACCCTCAAACTTCGTTAATTGTGAGAACAGCAGACCCATTACACTCTGGAGGTGACTGGGTGGTTCAGTAACTGCAGAGCTATGGAAGTCAGGAAAGGCAAGCAGACGCACATCCATGGCTCAGTCCCCCAAGGCAATGGCACTGTGACAGCACTATCCAGGAGAACTTGCTGGGACTATGGAAAGTTCTCTATCTGCACTGTCCAAGTGCTGTTGGACTGTATAGAGCATGGCACTGTAGATTGGGAGAAAGTAATATGATTATAGATTAAAGTGTTATCAAAATACAAGAGCTAGGGCTTGATGAAGGAAATGAGCCAGTGCTCCATGAGCCACATTGGCTGTGAAGCTCTGGAAATGTGGCTAATGTGTCTAAGGAATTAGATTTCTAATTTTAAACAGCCACATGTGGCTCATGACCACCACAGGTACAGAAGAAGGGATCACCTCTGGGAGATCTCTGGGCCTCAGTTTCCTCATCTCCAGTAGGACAATGTGGAGCTTGAAATGTTAGTCTGTGAATATGGTACTATGTTTGTGACAGAGCTGACTGCAGGGGAAGAAAAGGGTGATTTTTCCATTCAGAAATTCCTCACTCCTTTGGTGCATGGGTACAAGACAAAGCTATTTCTGAAGCCCAAAATCATGCCTGTATTTCCTTTTTATTTTAAAAATTTGTTTACTGGCAGGATAAACCAGGTATCATGCCTGTGATTTTCTTTTTGAGCAAAGTTTTAAGAATATCCAGCTCAAGAATTCCACACCATCCAGGCAGTTGGGAGTGCCTAAATGGGTATAGAATACAAGGGTAGGAGAAAGGAGAAGTGGTTTCTCAGGTCTGAAGGTAATTTACATCATGCCAGGACAAACTGTGGCTTATGACAAAGGAGTAATTGGAAACATACTGATCTCTAGCACAGGGAAAAGTGACTCAGCTCTGGAGAGCACCTCTTACCCAGCTCCCATCTGCTTTGGGAGCTAATGTCGGACCTCTTGCCCTACTGTGGCTCTAAGTTAGGTCCCAGTTTTTATGGGGCAACCCAGGAACCTTACAGTGCTGGGGTTAGGAGTGTGGGCTCAGGGGTCAGCAAGTTTGGATCTGAGTCCCAGCTCTGCCAGTCAGAATTTACATGTACATATGACCTTTCTGGGCCTCAGCACTCTCCTCCATAAAATTGGGGTGATTATGGTATCTGCTTTACAGGTTGGTTTGATGTTCAAATGAGATACCTGACAAATAATGCACCCTCCATAAATGCTGCCACTGTGTGGCAAAAAGCCCAGGGCAGGAGGAGTGCTAGCTCTTTTCCTTCACCGGGGTCCAACTCTTAGTATTTGGTTAACACTTAATCTACAATCATGTTATGTTTTCCCAGTCTACAGTGCCATGCTATGATATCCATCAGAACCTCCATAGTCGACCAGCTCCTTAAGTTGATCAAATTTTCATAGACCAGACATGTACCACATATACGTGTCAGTACAATAGGCCTAGTTCCTTATGCTGACTACCTCCAAATTTTGGCCAATTTGTTATAGTCCTGGAGGTGGTCAACTTACAGAAATCCTACCCTATGTACCTACTTCTAGGAAGCTGTATAATAAAACATTCAGTCCAACATGCATCGTAAACATGGTTAGGGACGAGTTAGTTAAGAAATAAAATTAAGTAAAAAATGACAAACGAGTAACATAAGGGAATGTCCGTACAGAGAGGTTATAAAAGGGTTTATGGGGGTGGCACCTGTGGCTCATCGAGTAGGGCGCCGGCCCCATACACGAAAGGTGGCGGGTTCAAACCTGGCCCGGGCAGAACTGCAAAAACAGAAAAATAGCCGGGTGTTGTGGTGGACGCCTGTAGTCCCAGCTACTTGGGAGGCTGAGGCAAGAGAATCGCCTAAGCCCAGGAGTTGGAGGTTACTGTGAGCTGTGT
>CAUYON010164271.1:0-45844 GCA_963573935.1 Arctocebus calabarensis | reverse complement strand
TGCAGACATAAACATATGGCTTCATTATTGACATCCTATATAGTCCATGACTAAATTATGTCCATTATAGAGTAGCACCCATTTATAAAGATGCATTCTTAACATTGTTTTGGTCAATTAGAATACAGCAGAAAAATTAACACTTCTGAAATACTGAGCATACATTTTTGCTACATATTAAAATGTATGACAATTACATCATATGTATAGGGTTCTGACTAACCTTTCTTACCCACAAATTTGTTTTCAAATAATTTTTGCCAGTAACCTAGACATTTTGACTATTTAAAATCAAATGATTGCTATTTTTATATCCACACAAAAATTAATAAGTCCATTGGCAGATAAGAACAAAGCAAAAATTTTTAATGGATTGTTCATTTCCTACAGTAGTTGGTTTCAAACATATATACAAAATAAGTGAACTTAAATTCTGTGCGACAAGGAGACCAAATCATCTTAGAAACTGGTTTTTAAGATCAATAAATACTGCAGACCGTACTAGAAGAATGATCTAATTATTCTTTCAGGTGTTTACAGAAAAAATTAAACCACAGCGTTATTCCTGTTATCTAGATTGAATTGTCTATTAATTAAGTAGGTTTAAATATGGACTAAGGTATAGCTATTTGGACCACGTAGTACAGAACATTTTAAGTAACATCTGCTTTGTTTATAAAGTATAAATTTTAATACCTTATCTTCATGACTCAGAATGTCAGGTTACAGCACACATTGACAGCAGGTGTCTATGGCAGGGAGACAGTAAGTGGCCTTCTAGGAAGTATAACAAAGAAGGAAAAACCATTTTTTTTTTTCCTTGAGAGAAGAAAAGAATATTAAGTAGAAATGGTATCAAGGAAAGGAAAAGCCTGGTCCCCAAATAAAAGAGCCATTAATTGAAGAGAGCAATAGTACTCTATATTGACACTAAAAAGTATTATCCCTATTATTAGGAATAATGTAATACCACCTCTTTCTTAGCATATATTACAATCATTATGCATACATGAATATACATACAAAAATACAAACATTGCATGGTGACCAAGCAATTTTGGAATAAATCCATAGACTTAAGTCAGCATGCATAAATCATTTATATCTTAACTGCTCATTTATACCTGAATAAATTTCATTAAGCATCCCAGTAATTTTCAGATGATGTAATAAAAAGTCTGGTTGCATTATTTTATTATTTTGGTGAATTACCTTTGAGAAAATAGAAGCTAGCTGCTTCACCTATTTTAACACTACTAATTTTATGAATCAGATTATAAGAATACATGTATAGAAATTTAGAAGATCATAAATTTCCTACGAGGAGACATTATTTAGTCTGTGTCATTGGCATGTATTTACAAAACGTTTTAACACTGCAAACATTAGAAGTTTGGGGCACAGGAAAAAGTTTACACTCTACTACAATGATGCTGGTGTACTTCTACAGCCTCTTAGTGACATCAACCCCAATTGGAAGTAGGAGTTTATCAATGAATTGCTTGACAGCCATCATTTCCTGCTGACATGAACTGTGCATCATGTCTTCACAGATTTTAAAGGTTACATTGGCTGGATTTACCAATGTTCTTAGTTTTTCAGAAGTAAGAGAGCCAAACCTCAGGGGAACCAAAGGGTCGCAATCCTCATGGCACTGAGGAATAGAAATATGTGTGTTAGCACCACTGATAGGACCCTGAAATGAAGCCCGAAGTGGAAGCCAGCAACTGAGTGCAGTGACACCGACCAGTTTCTGCTGGGTGGTGAGAGCAGTGTGTAAAGATAAAGCTCCACCCTGAGAAAATCCTCCCAAAATAATTCTGTTAGAAGGAATGCTATTCTTTACCTCCTCATCTATCAAACCCTTTATACTTTCTGCTGCATGTTTAATTCCAGGTTCATCTTCCTGTGACTCTGGTGACAGCCCAATGATATCAAACCAAGAAGGCATAGCCATGTTCATATTCAATGTAACAGGCATAACTGGTGCATGTGGGCGGATATATTTGATATGTGAGCTTCTGATACTGTCGAAGGCTTCTGCCCACCCATGCCTGGTATCCCCCAATCCATGAAGAAAAATCACTGCAGCAGTGGCCTTCCGGGCAGCAAGCAGGACAGCAGGTAGCGGAGCAGACATGATATTGCCGCACATAGGTGGGCTCGGCCGACAGCTGGTGTCATCATATTCTAATGCATATGCCACAGTTCCTTTAACCATTGCACAGTGCTCCAAATTTTCCTTACTTGGGGCAAACACTTTGACACATATGTCTCTTTGCTATTTGTGCGATCTTACAGAAATTTCTGACAGTGATGTTTCTGAATCAAAAACACTTTTTTACTCTTTAAAAAAATTATTTCATTCATTTTTAAATGACAAAGTCTGCATTTGCAAATCATAAACACTTTTTTTTTTTTTAACAGATTTAATTCACTTTATTATTCTTGTATAAAAACCCTATGTTGTAGCCACAGCTGGAGCCTGGGTCCTCTGCACAGATACTCTGGGGTGGGTCTTGACAAGATGGTCAGTGAATTCTTGGTAAGGAGACTTGGTGAACACTGTCTCTTTCCAGAGAGCAGGAGTGAGGTAGCTATAGGTCTTGGAAATGGCATCAAAAGTGGCCTTGGCAAAGTTGCCCAGGGTGGCAGTGCCGCCCCTGGCTGCAGTGTAGCAGTCATTGATCCCAGCCATCCTTAGCAGCTTCTTAGGCACAGGTGCTGAGAAAGTGCCAGTTCCTCTAGGAGCAGGGATGAGACATACCAGCACAGAGCCACAGTGGCCTGTCACCTTGCAAGGCACAGTGTGAGGCTTGCCGATCTTATTCCCCAGTACCCTCTCCGCACTGGGACAATAGAGAGCTTGGCCAGGATGATGGCCCCTCGGATGGCAGTGGCTACTTCCTTGGAACACTTAACACCCAGACCAACATGGCCATTATAGTCCCCAATGGCAACAAACGCCTTGAACCTGGTCCGCTGACCAGCGCAGGTCTGTTCTTGCACTGGCATAATCTTCAAAACCTCATCCTGGAGAGATGCCCCCAAGAAAAAAAATCAATGATCTCAGATTCCTTAATGGGCAGGGAGAAAAGATAGATCTCCTCCAGGGATTTGATCTTCATGTCCTTGACCAGGCGGCCCAGCTTGGTGATGGACATCCAGTCTTTGTCCTCGGCCTTGCCTCTGCGAGCTCCACGACCCCGACCCTAGCCTCGACCCGGCCCTGAATGCCACTGCCGAAGCCTCCACGGAAACCACCACGGCCTCCCATTCCAGGGCCCCCGTGGCCTCCAGGCCCTCCCACTGCACCGGCGTCATCCGCCATTTGGTGTTTTTGTCGGAAAAGAAGCCTTTATATTTATTCTTAACAAAGATGAATTTGAGCCAAATGGGGTGGAGGAACTCACATAGATCAAAGACCACCAAACATTACAAAAACTTATCCTTGCATCAGAACATGTGAAAGTCCTGGACATTAGCCATTCTCTGGCATCATGTTTAATGTAGCCAAACCTCACTACCAGAAGTGAATTCCAGTAGCCTCTTAGAATTCTGTCACTGGGTTAGAATTAGGCCTGGATAACCCAAGAATGGCCTGGGCTAGACTGTCTCCCAGTGAACTCTTCACTGTCAAACTGGTGCTTAGCTCAGCAGTTCCTAAAGCTGACAATAAGTTGTAATCACGTATAAGGCCATTTAAAAGATTACAAATGCCTGGGCCCTGCCCAGGAAGTACTGATGTTGAATCTTAGGGGAGGCGGCCAGACACCTGAAAGTAGTTGCGGTGAACTCTGAAAACATGGGTTAACCTCTCTGTGCCTCGGTTTCCTTACTTAAAATAAGGAGTTGGACTACACTGGTGTTCTCATGGTTTTTTGTGGGTCTGGTTCTGCACATTTTGTTTATAAAAGGGGGCTTCTATTGCTGCACACAATCCAGAGGACCCTTGACTACATGGTTTCTGAAATTCAGGTTTGACAATTCTGAGCATCACATACTCAGAGGGCAGTTGTCCCCAACTTCTTGGCGGAAGAGTAGCCAAATTGTAGTTACTTGATAATAGAGTCACACTCTTCAAGGCAGGGGCCAGACCATCTGCCGTTGCTGCCCTGGCTAACATGGACACAACTGTGATGTGGTAGCATTCAACTTGGGACCACTTTCTTCTCCTTTCTTGCTCAGTGACATTTCTTCTCATTTCTCTTAAAGCCCTCAGAGCTTTCCTTCTCTTCTGCTTCTAATAGCAGTCTAGAGTGTCATTCATTCATTTATTCATTCATTCAACCAACATTTCCCAAACACCTCCTACAGATGACAAATTGACTAATGCTTCATTTCTATCCTTAAGTAACATACCAGCACATTTTAAGCAGGGAAGCAGCCTGAGGCTAATCCCTAGAGGTACAATTTCAAGGCTCCTTGATTTGGAGGAAAGGAGGGTTTTGGAGAGGCCTGGATGCATAGGTAGGCCAACTCCACCCCAAGCCTGTTTACAAGCTCTGCTCCTCTACCCTCCCCCACTGGGGCTCAGCCCTCAGCAGGCTGCTCAGAAAATGCTTCTGTGTCCCTGGTCTTAGCCAGAGACTGCCCTCCTTCTCAGCTCCCACCTGCTAGGAGTGGGGGAGGGAGAGGGAGGGCTGGGTTATTCGGAGATCTGAGCTCCATCGGAGATCTGAGCTCCATGCTCCAGCCCTTGGCTCCCACCCTGTAACCCTGACTGGACAATTCACAGGACAGCTGTGCTCTGAGGACTGAAATAATCACTGTTTATTAAAGCTGTTGAGAGGAGGGGGAGCTGGAGAGGAGGAGGGATGGAGGAGGGTCGCATTTCTGCCTTCCAACAAGGGAGAGGCCAGGTGAGGAAACTTGAGGCCAGCCTCACTGCCTGGAGCCCTGTCCCTCCCTTCCTGGAGAATGCACACACCAATGATATTAGAGCCACAGCTTTAGGGTATTTTGAGAGCTTTTTTTTAAATGAAGGAAGAACCTTGAAGGTTCATTTGAACAGGGATTAATGTCTCTGTGGCTTCAACCTGCAAAGGAGGGGAAATTCTAGAAGGGTGGAAGTTGCAATAAAAGGAAACGGGCTGGATCTGCCTCCCACCGCCCAGCAAGGCCTGCTCAGTTGGAGACTGTGGAAATAACATGTTTGGGTATTTGCCGGGCATTATCCTTTTGGCTGTGTGTGTCTGTTTATGTGTGTATCCTCAGCTAAAACCTAAACTTTGGGGTCCTGGTCAGGTGATGGGGTCATTAGTCATTAGGAAGTTAAGAAGCTGCCCTGAGTGTGCCTTTGACCCTTGGTTTTTCTTCCCTCCCCTTTGGCAGTTTTTGTGGAGGGCAGTGCAATAGGCACGTACAGTCAGCTTTGTTTCCCGGTATCTTCAGATTTTTCCTACACAGTTTACTGGAGCCACCCATCCGATGATCGGTCTGCGTTCCAAAATCATCCCATCTAAGCTCTTAGCACCCCTTCAAAGCCCTTACCGCACCTCCTTGTTCGGAAGATCTGGCCTAGTTATTAGGAAAAGTCAGTTCGTTACACCAATTCACGTTAATCTGTAGAAGAGACAACACATTGCCCTGTTCTCAGGACATCTGTACTCAAAGAGGCAGCTTTACAGCACACAGTTCTGTCAATGGGCTTTGGGCACAAGCAAAGAGCCAAGTCAGGAACCCTGGGCCATGTGCAGGGCCATTGCTTAGGTGGGAAAGGGGACCTCCTAGACCACTTGAATCATGTGACATTGTCGCTGGCTCTTGTAAGGCCTGTGTGGGATCAGCCTGCTGGGTGGCTGGGACAGGAGGAAGATGGAAGGCCAAGTGCAGGCATGCACTGCAGGGAGGACAGGGCTTCCCACAAGCTGAGCCAACACACCGGAGGCTGAGGCGAGAGCACAAAAGAGTGATTTGCCTCCCTGTGGGCCTGTGGGTCTCTTCACGGTAACACTGGGTGTGACCTGAGAATGTTGGAGCAAATGGAATGATACAATGATGGAGATTATGGGGCACCCAGAGGACTCAGGCTCTTGGGAGGTGGGCCCCTCGGCTGGGCTGGTCGGCCTCTGGCCGCCCTTGTGGACACACAGCTGTGGGGTTCTCAGATCCATTGGCTCCACCTCCTTCCCTTTTCTGGCTGCTGCTCTCCGCTGAGGGGCAGCTCCTTGGGTGTCCCCTCCCTCCCGCCTCTCCCACTCCCGTGGTGCACCCTCTGAGTGAACCTGGGCCTCCAACTCCTGGAAGCTTTTCCAATAACAGGGTGGTGAACTCTTTGCAGTCCTAGGCAGAGGAGAGGGGCTGAGCGTCAGCCAGCCCCAGGGCCCACGCTGGGTTGAAAGGCAGGCAAGCCTCACTTTGGGGGAGCCAAGCAGAGGCCAGATGGAGCTTCGGAGGAGAAACACAGGCCCACAGAGCCCTCCCCACAGCCAGTGGCGGCTGTTGCACTGGCACCTTCTCAGCAGAGACGAGGCAGCCCCTACTGTGCGCACATGTGTGCTGACCCCCCAGGCCACTGTGCACATCTCAGGCTCCTGACTTCTAAAGGGTTGTCTTCCACTTTAGCCAGGTGAGACCAGAATTGAAAATAAAGCAAAATTATATAGACTCAAACATGACACTCAGCTGAGTGGAACAGAAGGATAGTGCTGTTCAGAGTCAGAGCAGGGAGATGAGGTATGGGCTGACATCTTGGGGAGGCTTTATGGAGGTACTTAGACCTGGGACTGATGGTGCAGCAGGATGATGGCATGGGCTCTTAGCACATGGACTCTGGAATCAGGGCCTGGTCCTACCCAAAGGCTGGAGGGGGCTACTCTGATCTATGCTCAGGCAGGAGGGCAGAAATCACCTTCTCCTTCCTGGGACTGGAAAGTTTTTAGGTGCTTCTCACAAATGCCCAGCTCTACTAGGGCCCCAGGAGGCTGACTCCTACCAGGTTGAAAAACTACAAACTCAAGAGTGGAGCTCTGGTCTTCCTCCTTTTTTTCCAGGACACATCCTACTTCAGAGGGATTGATGGAGCCCAAAGCAATATAAATGTCACATGCAACAGACAAACCATGATTCATTACATTGGCCCATTCCAAGCAGGTGTCCCCAGGTACTAGGAAGCTGATGAGGGCATCTCCCCCGGGGGCTGGAATGGTCTGAAATTCGGGAACTAAGGAAGCAGCACACTGTGGAAGGCAGGGCAGGCTTGAGTCTACAGTCAGTCCCAGGATTCAGGAGCCACTGGTCACACCCTCTAGGACTGGGTGCAGAGCCCCGCTCTGATATGGACAAAGGGGAGTAGCACCCAGGCTGTCTTGAAGCCCAGGGTGTTAGGGGCATATTAAAGGTATTGTGGTACTTAATGAGAAACTCCTCCTACCTCCTATCTATGACAGATCCTGGCCTGCTCTTAGACTAAGTCATTTACCAACGATACTGAAGAATTATCTTATAATGGATTCTTAAAAGTAATTATGACCAGGAATTAAATCAGAACAAGGGAGAAATCAGCATGAGAGGTAATAAAGGAAATAGAAAACACCAGTATGCAAACTTTTGAAATGATATCCTTTGAAGAGATCAAATGGTATTAAAAACGGATGTCTCACCAAAGATAAGGTGCACGTTCTGGCCATACGTGCACACTCCTCAGAATTCTGACTGTGTGGTACTCTGAGTTGTTGTAATGGCCCTGCTGCTGGCACTCTGATCCCCTTCTCTTGGCAGGGTCCTTCCAGGATCACTTGCCCAAAGCACACTAGGGAGGGAGTTGCCCCATGCCATGTGTTCTTAGAATGCACAGCCAGCTATCACGGTGAGGCCACGCCATGCCAGAGGGCATGTACTGGCTGGTGTCTCCTGGGGCTGTGGGCAGGGTTGCTGCCCTGGATCACCCCGTCCACAGGAGGAGCAAGACAGACAATGCTAGGACATTAGAAGCCCTCCTGGTCTAAAAGTTTTTCTGCCATGATTGGCAGACCCAAAGTAAGGGTCTTCTGCACCAAGCCAGCCACAGTACCACTGTAGCCACAGTACCTCTCCAGCTGTCATGTCGTTATGGCTGTCACCTCCGTTATCCTTCCCAGCCTGCTGTGATCTGGCAGAATCCTAAAACGAGTTGCCTTTGAGTTTGCACCCTGACAAGGACTGTCCATGCACCCTATCAAGGGGGCTCAGCCAGCTGAGGGCCGGTGGCTAGCCCACATGTCAAGGTCCTGCAACCATATCCAGACACCAGCCCCAAACCCTGGTCACTGTGCCTGAGGACCCTGTGATCCCCCTCAGGCCAAGACAGCAGAGGTCACATGCAGATTCACCGCCTCCCCCAACCTAGCTGGCTCCTCTGTGGTAATGATTAGTTTAATCAGTAATGTGTTAAATAGTAATTTAGTGGTAAAAGCATCTGAAAGAAGGTAATTAGCAATAAGACACTGTGTTCTCAAAGGTGATTGGTAGCATTTTGTTTGGCTCTAGGGCCTATGGTGCAGATTCTATTCTAGTATGTGCTTTTGGCTTCTGGTAAAAGTATATGCTGCCCAGTGTCTCTTGCCAGGTTCATGGGGGGACCCATCCCACCTCCTCCCACCCCAGGTTTGCCTGAGGGTCCTAGCCAGGCAGTCTGCAGTCTTTGCTCTGCTTTTTCAGCAGCCCCAGAGAATCCCACATCTCTAGGTAAAGGTCACCAGGCCCCAAAGTAACTGATGGCAATTAAATGGGCCCAACCTGCCTGGAGAGTTGGGGAGACAGTACCCAGCCTATGATCCTCAGGTCGTGGGGTTAACGTGACAACTGAAATGATTCCTCACAGACAGCTTCACCTTAATTGGCATTTTTCCTGGCTGGCTGAGCACTGTCCCCAGGCTACATCACCTCCTGTCCATCAGGGACCCCAGAGCCAAGCATCGTGCATAAAATACGAGAGAAACAACTCTTTGTATTAATAAACAAGACTACAGTATATGCTTTTCACAGATCCATTAATAAAAACATACATGATCCTGTCTAAGGAGAGCCGTATTTTAAGCATGTATCTTGCAGCCCTTATTTCTATATTCACCTTTCTTACAGTGCTTAGAGTCTGAGCTTCGAGATTAACCCAGAGTGTTACTGTGGGAATTATTTTTCAGTATTGTATCTCCTGTTTTTCAAAGGCTGTGTTTTCCAGGCGGCTGACTAGGAAGCAGTTTAGCGTGCAGAGTGTTTGTCAGGAGCGCCCATGGGATCAACTCCTGCACAAGGCAGAGGGAGACACTGCAGTGATGCCAGCCCCACCGCTTCAGCCAATCCCACAGGGACCTCCAGAGCTGCAATGGCCCCTTTAGGTTTGTGGAAAGTTGTGCCGCAATGCCCAGGCCTCTGGTGCCTCGAGGCGTCATTGAATGTGACGAAGGCATGACTTTGGGCCAGGCAGCTCTCTGCAGCTGAGGCAACCCTGATCGCGCTGTCCTGGGCTGAGGGCTGAAAGCTGGAGTCACCATCTGGATGGCTCATCTTTGTGCCCTCCACAGCCTGAATGTGGCTCATTTTCTCATTACTTTGTAATCTTCCTATAGGCAGGAAGTATACCCAGTACTGCTTTCTCTGTCCCCCTTCAGCCCCCGGCATGGAGCTGAGCACTTGACAGGTGATCACAAAGCAATCAGTGGTTCCTATGGGGGTGCAGCCGTGGTGTCCGGCTTGCTGGCTCTCTGTGCCCAGCAGCAGATCACCCAGCACCCACAGGTGCCAGGAGGGAGATCCTACCACCCAGACTGTGCGCTTCTCCAGACCCATAGACTAGGGTGGGAGGGTCTGTTCACTCACGAGGGTGATGAACACCTACTGTGGTGTAGGGGTGCTATAAGGGCCCAGATATGGGCAGCTCGTCTTCCTCCTGGGTGGACTGGATGAGCAGCTGGATAGGAAGCCTGGAACACCCCATCCTGCCACCAATGCAGGGAAACTTGCCCATGCTCATTTGACCCCTGGTTTCCAGTAGTAGCTGGTTCTCCGCTCAGAGAAACCCCATGATCTCAGTCACCCCAACTGTGCCCCTTTACTTTGCTGCCTGTTTTGGATATTTCGTTGGAGTGTGTTGTAACATAAGAGGTCAGCCTCATCACTGTGATCCTAGCCATGCTGGCCTTGGCTGCAACCAAGGGTAGCACCTTGGGTTTAATGGTGCCACTTGCTTAGAGAACAAGGAGCTTGCACGTGGGCAGGACAGAATATATAGTCTGCCCTCCACCTCCTACACAGCCAAACACAACAGCTATGTGCCTATGACATGAAGATGAAACTACATCTTTATACCAAAAGAGAAAAAAATTACTGTCACTGTGGCTACATGCAGAATGGTTATATTAACAGCTGACTGTCCTCCCAGTTGAATATTGCACACCAGACACTACACAACAGCAGGGAACTGGGTGTAGGAAGCACTGTTTCCTGAAGAAGAGATGATGACAATTGTGCTGCTCACACCTCTTTGCCTCCACTGGCCTGTGCTGGCATCAATGCCTCTCTGAGTAGTTTCCATGGCCTCTGAGATAGGCTTGGTCACAACAGCATCAAAACCCACACTAGATGGCTCTAGGCTCAGCGGGCCACCTGCAGGAGTCTGCACCTCCTCCCTGTACCTGCAGGGAACCTCCCATCAATGCTGCAAGTCACATGGGACCCAGGTGCAGTCAGCTCAGACTTTAATAACATCTGCAGGTGTGTGCTACTGCTCTGTAAGAACACCTCCTCCCTGACCCTTGCTCTGAGCCCTCGGGACACCAGAGGCACCCTGTGCCCAGAACAGCACTCACCCTCTCCCCGTAGCCTCTTTGTCATTGGGACCAGGTGCCATGCAGTTCTCAACCTCTCTCCTAAGCCCTTATTTCATGGATGCAAACCTGCCTCTTGGCCAGATGAGGTTCACCCCATTGGTCTTCCAGTCTCTCTCCTGCCTGTCCCCAGTCCTGCAGACCAAGCTCTTTCATTCAATCCAAAGCCTTCATGCTTTTACTACCCATTAGTTGCGCACACAACTAAGTCCAGAATCCCATTTGCACTACGGAGACAGCCTCCTGGAGCCGCCATTACTGCAAGTGTGTAGGAACGGGAGGCATCTGACCCCGGCTCAGAGTGAGTTGAGACATGGAAACGGGTATTAAACAGGGAGGTTGTAGTGTGCGCATCTCATACATTGCCTTTAATCTTATGGTCCAAGAAGTATCCTTTTTTTAAAAATTGAGTATTAAGCCATCGCTTAAGCCCAAGAATTTGAGGTTGCCGTGACCTGTGACGCCACAGCACTCTACTGAGGGTGACATAATGAGACTCTGTCTCAAAAAAAAAAAGAAAATGAGTATTAACCTTAAAAAGGGGAAGAGTTGTAAAAGATTCAAGGTACATGGCAAGAGCAGCTGGGAAGGCCCCCTGTGTCTAGACTCTGATGGCAGTAGAGGGTCACGGGCTAACTACGAAGATATGAGCACATGATGCCTGAGAGTTGCTTATGCCATGGTTTTCCATCAGACGGGTGGTTCCTGGGCCATGTTGTCTTCAAGGGACAGCTTTATGCCAACTAGAGAAGACAGAGGAGCAGCGCTGGTGGGTGTAGCCCTGCAGGGAATGGGGGAGCAGGTGTGAGAAGGGGCTGCCTTCCTGGAGACCAGGGAACAATACAGGGGATAGGGGGGCCGTGCCTAGCCAGGTTCCTGGCAGAGATACCTGAGGTGTCCACTTACTTTCCTGGTGCCCTCCCTGCCCCCAAAGTTCATCTGCCTACTACAGCCATTCTCCTTCCTTTCTAGCCTGGTGTCCAGGGAAGTAAGTGTGAAAACGTACCTCTCTCTCCCAGCACCCTCCTTAGGCAAGCGATGGAAGGCCTGGGACTGTGCATGATGCCAAAGCAGCCCTTCATCTCATCTCCAGCTGCAACCCCGATGGGTTATGGCAGGGTGGGCTCAGCATAATTCTGCCCCTTGTTTGTACACACCTCGCTACCGGTTGACAGGTTAGAGTCCCTTTGCTCCCACCTGTCCTTTGTCCCCTAGTGCCCAGGCCTCCAGCCTATCCTGCCAGCTCTAGTCCCGGCATACATCCTGGATCTGACCACTTCTCTAGCCTCTCGGCCCCCACCTAAACTCCTTCCTGTCTCCCCTGTTGGCTCAGAGCCTTATACTTTGTCCCCCAGAATCATCTTCTAAAACATAAGTAGGATCTGTCATTCTGCTGCTTCAGACTCAGTGGTTCCCCATTGTGATTAGATTTAATTCCAAATTCCTTCCTGTGGCTAAGGTCTTGCTACGCCCAGGGTGGTCCCCAGGGCCAGCAACTTGGACCCCAGCTAGAAACCTGTTGGAAATGCAGTTTCTCAGGCCCCACCTCAGACCTACTGAATCAGAATTCCTGGGTTGTGTGCATGTGACACATTGAGACTTGCCAGCCTAAGGGACCCTGTGCAGCCCATCAATCCTGCCCCTTTGACCTCATTTAGGCCAACACACTTCTGTCTCAAAAGGCCTTCTCTGAGACCCCAACTAAAGGAGTACCCCCACCCTAAGTCACCTACAGTTTGATTCCTCTGTTTTGTTTTCTTCAGAGGGCTGGCTCATCCCCTGGGTGAGATCATTATTTGCGTTTGTACGTTGTTATTGTGTGTCCTCCCACTGGAATGTAAGCTTCATGAGGGTGGGGCCCAGCCTATGTACTCCCATTGTGTCCTCCCTGCCTATTACAAATCAAAACCAACACACGTCTACTGGGCATCTTACATGAGCCCAAGCAAGGTGCCTGCCTGGGGCCACCAGGAGTTTATGGTCAGCTTGGAGGACCCTCCTGTGACACATGAAAGTTAATTCAAAATGTAGAAATAAATACAAATAAGAAATGCCCCCCATCTCCCAAAGTTCACTCGGTTGGAAAATGAGAAGAAAGGGAGGTACCCAGTGGTTTCAGGAAAGGAATGTGTGGAACGCAGGTCTTCCACGAACCTGGGGCTGGCGGTAGGAAGGAGGACTTGCCTGTGTTGGACTTGTGGTGATGTTCTGGCTCCTTCTCACCTGGTGGAAACAATTCATCAGTCTTCAGAGATTAAGAGGATCAGGTGCCTCTGCATCCCATCCCAACCACCTAAATGAAAACAAGGTAATGGGAGAATAAGTACCTGTTAGTATAGAGCTGTGGTTCTTAGGGGGTGTTTCCTGAGCCAGTGGCATCAATAGCACCTGGGAACTGGTAATAGCACCTGGGGAACTGCATTTCTATGCAGATTCTCAGGCCCCACCATGGACCTACTGAATCAGAAACTATAGGGGTGGATGCTATGAGCTGTGTTTTAACAAAACATCTAAGTGATTCTGATGCACCCTGGAGTTTGGAAGACCGATATGATAGAAGTAAATCATTTTTAGTTGTACAATACTTTATTTAAAAAAATCAAAAAAGTAAATGAAGATTAATGCATCTGTAATTTTCCCACTCAGAAATAATTCCAATTGATGTTAATATTAATAACTCCAATTAATATTTTGATGTATCTTCTTACAACTTTGCAAAAAGTATGTATTATTTCTCTTTACAAAATTGAAATCATTCAAGACATTATTCTGCTTTTTTCACTTAGTTTATCTGGGAGCATTTGCTCATCATTCATAAAACATCTCATTTCAATGGCTGCATACTATTCACTCATGTTAATGTACCGTGACACCTATGTATTTGGGTAGTTCTCTATTTCCCTAACATGCACGTGTAGAATGGACATTCTGGCTGATAAATTCTAATTATTTTCTTTTTCTTTTTCTTTTTTTTTTTTTTTTTTGAGACCAGAGTATTATTCCGTCACCCTGGGTAGAGTACCGTGGCATCATAGCGCATAGCAACCTCTAACTCTTAGGCCCAAGCGATCCTCTTGCCTCAGTTTTTCCATTTATAGTAGAGACAGGATCTCACTTTTGCTCAGGCTGGTCTCGAACTCATGAGCTCAAGTAATCCACCCACCTTGGCCTCCCAGAGTGCTAGGAGTGCAGGTGTGAGTCATCATGCCCGGCCTCTGATTATTTTCTTGGGATAAAATGTAGATGAGGAAGAACAAGTTGATATTATAGGTTTTTTAAATGAATGTTTTACTATTAAGTTTTAAAACATATATATGTACTTGTAACACATATGGCAAAATAGTTACTATATTAAACTGTTAATCTATATGAAAAGCTTTCATAGCCTTAAAATTGTGACGTTTGGGCAAGACGAGGCACTGCTTAGCCTTATCTGTGTAAAGAGAGTCCCAGGAAGGGTGCTGAAGGACAGAGGAGAGGATGCCTGGGAACAGAAATTGGAGGCACCAGGACCACAGGAGAACCTGCTGGGGGTGCACCTGTAGAGGCTGTGAAAAACCACCAGCAAGTGTGTGTTTCTGTCTTCATGGCCTGCAAGGATTTCTAGGAAAATGGCCACACCCATCAACTGCCATGTGATTTATATTTAACTTATGCTAGTTTTGTGCCCTGGGCCTCATGATGTATGTATAATGCACACATCTCTTGACCTATCTTGACTTAATAAATCACCATGGCCCCAAGGAAAAAAAAAATTTTTTCTACTATGGCAGTCAATGTGTTAAGGCCCTGTCCCAGCCCTTGTTCAGGGATTATGGGACTCTGATAGACTCCATCTTCTGCCAAAAATTTGGCCTGGCTGCTGTCTGAGAGCTGAGTGCCTGGGCCCCCGGGACCCCTGCCATGGGTGGGGTACACAAAAGAGGCAGGTGCAAAGAGAGGGATGGGACAAGAAGCAGAAAAGGTTGAGTATGAGGGCCTTGGTCATGGGCAGCGTGGTTGTGTTAGGAGGGATCAGTTCCCCAATAGGAGGTGGGCTGGTACCCTACCCTCTGTGGACAGGAGCAGAGGGAGGCATGGGTAAAAGTTGACCTGGGCACACCGAGGCCAGCAGCCTTGCCAACATCTGCCCCCAGCACCGTTCACTTCTCAGTGTGTAACAGCATCACATGACTGATGCCCACACTGGGCAGATAGTGACAGCACGTGGGAGTATAAAGGATGCATTCTTAGTGTGGGCTGGGACTGAAGGTGATACACAGAGGGCCCAGGTCCAGGCCAGGAGAGGGAAGGATTCCTTCCAAGCAGGGACCCTCTGAGGCTGTGGCAAGTGGCAGGGCACGGAGTGGGTGGGCAGGCAGGGCAGGCTAGCAGGAGGACAGCCAGCGCCTGGCAGGCCCCAGTGCCATCAGCTTAGAGACTGGAAGTGTGATGGTGACAGAAGCCAGCAAAGTCAGCAGAGACTTCCCCAAGGATGAAGAGAGAAGGTGGCCTCAAGATGTATGTGGACACATTTGGTATGAATGTGAAGGACAGCTCTCTGAAAAACCACAGCTGGTCAGTTCTGGGTAGATGCTGCTGATGAATATTGACATATTCATTTATTCATTGAACAAACATGTAAAGAGCTGACTATGTACCAGACACTGTTCTAGTCATTCGAGTCCAAAGATAAAGTAGACTCTTCTGTTGCCTTCAAGGGCTTGCCGTCTAGCAGGAGAGGAAGCATGAGACAAGCTCACAGAGCATCTGAATTTGATCCGAACCTTCAGTATGGTGAGGCGTCTCCCCCTGGCCTGGACATGTGTCACCAAGGAGAAGCATTTGGGCTGCTGTCTTGAGGGGAAATAGGGGAATGGATTGACTTTTTGTTTTTACATTTTTCTCTCTCTTTTTTTTTATAATGCAGCATTTGACATATGCAAAAGAACATAATACATATAGATGTGAGGAACAATAGAATAACCCCCTAAGAACCCATCTCTGTTTATGAAACAGAACCAGAAGTGCTAAATAGTGACTGAAAGTACTTAAAGCTCCTTGGCCTCCATGGCACCCTGCTCCCCTTCTCTCAGAAATAATCACCATCCCGAATTATATGTGTATCATTCTCCTGCTTTTTCTTGATGGTCTTACCACTTACAGAAGACTGCTAAAATATTTTGTGGTTTCACTCTGGACAACATAGCAGGACCCTACCTCTATAAAAATCAAGATTAAAAAACTTAGCTAGGTGTGCACCTGTAGTCCCAGCTACTCAGGAGGCTGAGGTAGGAGGATCACTTGAGCTTTGCATTGTAAGTTCTGATCACATCACTGCACTATAGGCTGGAGGACAGAACGAGACCCCTTCTTTAAAAAAAAAAAGTTTTGTGGTTTCTCAAAAAGTAAAACTTAGAATTATTACATGACCCAGCAGTTCTATTCCTAGGTATATACCCCCAAAATTGAAGGGCTGGAAGGAAGAGAAATGGGGAATTATCACTTAATAGATAGAGAGCTTCTGTTTGGACTGATGAGAAAGTTTGGAAATAGTAGTAATGATGGTACAACATTGTGGATTTAATTTATACACTGAACTGTATATTTAAAAATAATTAAAAAGGCACATAAAATGTATTGATAGTTTTGCCAATACCTGAACTTTACACAAATGAAATTAAACTGTGTGTAGTATTCTACAACTTGCTTTTCTCAGTCTTAGTTTCTCCCATGTTGGCGCAGCTGGCTGTAGTCAGAATATGTAGGTCACTATGAAAGTTTGGAGTTACACAAAGCAAAAAACATAAAATCTGCCTGGACAGAAACAAACGAAGCCCTCCCAGCAACACCAATAGGCCAAGCAAGTTGAAACTTGTACAGTTTAATTAAGGACACCACTGACTATGCCTTGGAAGTGAAATAATGCACCATAATACATTCTATCTCAAAACTTTTGTAGTAACCCACATATACCACAACTTATTTCTCCATTATTTGGAGATGTTTCTGAGATTTTCTGCTTTTCAAACAATGTTTCTGAGAACATTCTTTTATGGGTCTCCTGGAGCACGTATCCAGGAGTTTCTCTGCTCTACATCTAGGAGAGGGACTAGTGGGCCAGAGGCTGTGTATGGGCTCAATTTAAAATAATACCAAATTGTTTTTCCAAAGGGTGGTACCCATTTTCACCCCCCACCAGCCAGCCATCAGTTGCTCACCACTACTGGTAGATTTTTCTCTTGTGTTCCACGCCTGTCCTATACTTGCTGGCATCTGAAAATTCAGTCCAGAGCCACTATTATGCTGACCACTGTCAAGGACAACAGTGCTGCCTCTGCATCTCTAAGTGATCCTGGGATCTCAAACGTGAAAAGGGTCTTTCATGGGGCAGCATCACCCTCACATTACAGACAAGTACACAGAGACCCAGAGCCAGGAGGAACTGGGCCGTGATCTCTCTGTGGGTCCCAGGCCCTTGGTCCAGGCGTGTTTTCATAGCCACTGTGTGCATAGATGGCAGCCTGCTTTCTGGAGAGCCCCTGCAGGAAGCAAGCGTGGCTGTCATTGCTAATATAGCTGGGACTGAACTGGCTCCACCACCAGCCAGAACGCTCCTTGAGACAGAATCTGGGGATGAGGATGAGTTCATTGCGTGCATGCATTTCATTCCTAAGACCCTAGAAGAAATGTTAGACCTATGGCTTTTTTTGGTTTTCCCCTTGACTTTGAGCCAAATGAAAATGGCTACCACACCTTAGGCTAGTAGGTAGCCCCCAAAGAGGGCAAGTGGCCTAGTCTAGCTGGGGCACCTCCTGCCCTCTTCCCTCTTGCCCGCCCTTTGGATAGAGTGAGACCCAGGGGTAAAGGCTCCATCCCAAGCTGGTGCTTAGGCCAGTTCAGTTCCAGTTATTTTTTGTTTTGTTTTGTTTTTGAGCTTGTCTAACCTGTCTTTTCTCTAGCCTTCCCAGTAACTAACCTCCTGTTCTCTAGCCTCCCCAGTAACTAACCTCCCTACAACTGGGGAATTTTCAGTTTTCCAGGTTCATCTACAACCTTAAGAAGAAAAGCAGATCAAGGAATATTATCCATTTAGCAGATGAGGTGACCGAGGCTTAGAGGGGATTACTGCGGTTAGCAGATCCAGAGACTTTCCCCTTTGCCATGCTGCTGTCCACAACAAAATGCCCATTCATCAGACACCAGGCAGGACGCCCTCAAAGAGACCTCAAGATGTATCACCTATCAACTTACTGGTTTGGTAGGGGTATGTTTCCTATAATGGGCCCTCAAAGTCAGGCCCTCCATACACACAGGAGCCTGGGGCTGTCTACACGTCTTCAACCCTAAGCGCTGAATTCACTTCAACTGTGAAGCATTTGAGAGACCACAGTTATTCAATTTAAACTCTTACCATTGAAATATTCATTTTGTAAAGAAAAAATTAAAACAAGAAGAAGAGGAGGTAATCCCACTACTTAGAAACGCTGTCCTTCATGCTTTATTAGGTATTCTCAGTCTTTTCTCCACTTGTTCTCTCAGTGTGTATAAACACACAGTAGATACACTGTGCAAATACTTTGTAAACATTTTTTCTCAGCCATCTATAATTACCTTCTTTTCCTAGACAGAGCACACATAACCTTTTTTGAAATTATAAAAGTAATACAAATCCATTATAAGGGGGGAGGAAGGAAAGGGGAGGAAGGGATAAACAAAAGAATATTGAACTACTATAATTTTCCCACTGAGCATTAGTACAATAAATATATTATTTCAGGTATTTTTAGATGGACATGTATTTTATTAAACAAATTGAGGTAATTTTGTACACACTGTATAGGTCACAACATAACATATTTCCATGTCAGTAAAATACTTATTCATATTATTTTAATGGCCACAAATTATTTCATTCTATCAATGTACAATCTCATACTTTATTTAACCAATATCCTTTTTTGTTGGACATTTAATGATTTTTTTCATAGTATGACAATACCAAAATTAATACTATGTGGCAAAACCATTGCACCTAGTTAACTATTAGGATAAACAATGAGAAGTAGAAATGCTGGCTGAAAGAGAATGTACATCATAATTTCAGGGCCCTAAATTGCTAACTTGCCAACCAAAACGTGTCCTTTTATTCTTTTTCTTTTTTTTCTGACTGGCCGTGCCTTAGTTTGATATACATGGCTATATAAACGCACATAGATATGTAGAGGTTTTGATTTCTGTTTTGACAACATTGGTCTCCGATTATGAGTGAGCTTAGGTACCCAGCCCCAAGGCTTGACTAAGCCGCCTCTGAGGCCACCTCACCACATCTGTCCCATCCGAGGTGACAGAGCACACCTCTCATCTCCCCTCCTGCCAACCCTACCCAGGGGGCCTGTCCTCTCTTTTCTGCCTTCCTCCTCTGGACAACTGGGACAAAGTCAGAGCTGACTAGGGAGTAGCTCACCTTGGGTCACTGAATATTGAGAAAAGGGGGAAAAGTTTTATATCTTGACTTTTTAATTGTGAAAGTCATTGTTCATTTCACAGATATTACCTGAATTCTTACCACACCTTGGAAAAAATTAAAGCGTAAGAGCTAAGTCTCTGCTGACATTTTCCCTAATCTAAACATACCGTTTTTATATGCATGTGGAACTATTGTAATTGTAGAATTTGAGCTTGTTTTTAATTCCAACTCAGATCAACAATCCTTGCTTGAGCTCCTATTCTAGGGTCTGTGATAGGTGCTAAGGACACAGGCACTAATCAGACACAGTCTTGGCCTTGGAGGTAGGGGTAAGGGTGGTAGAAACAGACAGACCAAGGAACCCACAATTATTTGCCAGTGTAAAGGGGTGGGGAAGAGAGAGGAATTTTCTAACATCTCCATGCCCAGTGAGTCAGCAGCTGCCAGAATGTGTCCAGCACCTGGAGGCTGGTTTGCTTCCCAGGCAGTTCAGGCTGTCCTTGTCATGGCTGTAATTATTAGCAAGTCATTAGATGCAACCCAAATTGAACCTTCCCATAACTAGCCATTGATTGTGGTTCTGACCACTGGAACAAAGGAAAATGCCAGATTTCTCTTCTACCTGACAGCCCCTTCAAGTTGCAAACAGTTGTACTGTTCCGCACCCCCGGGACGTGGTACCTCACCCTGGCCCTCAGGATAGGGCCAGCTGGGACAATCTGGTCTCAGCGGCCAGGCCGGTGACTACATTTGCTCTCAGGTCTGGACAAAAGGAATGGCTACTTGGCTAGATGTAGCAATTCTCCCCACTGTCCTGGAGAAGAAAAGACATTCAGACTCGCATATTCTAGGAAGACCAAATGATGAAGTGAGTTAAATCTCAGGGGTTCTGACGGGAAAAGGAGTGATTAAGAATCATAATTAATAATTTGACGCAGACAGTGAGCCTGACAGCAAGGAGCCGCCTCGCACAATTGTTTCATGGTTTTTGCTTATTATCAGTCTCGTAGCTTAAGCCTTCCTCTAGATGCACTAATTAGGTAATTAGCTCCCTGAAGATCGTGCCTCTTAAGAATGCAGTGCATGCCGGATGAGAGGTGCCCCAGAAGGAGAGGCTTCTAGAACTTGGTTCTTTGAACCAGGTAAGGGGGTGGTGGAGGGCCAGCGTGTGGACAGCAAATACAGATGTGGTCTAGGCAGTCGCAAAGGCGTCTCTAACAAGAATGTGCACCCTCTGGCAGGCGTGGCATAGGATTGTGCCAGGGCCCAAAGACTATAAAATACATAAAGTGACCTCTGCCTATCTGTGAGAAGACACTACTATGGCCATGGATGATTATGATGCTAATAATGATCATAAATTCAGTAAAGCAACATATAAAATAGAAGAGATCACTATGCTGAAATGAAGGATCCAAGGTCTCTACATCCACCTTCCTGCCCTTGGGCCTGTGGTTAAGTCTCTTCACCTCTCTGTGCCTAAGTCTCCTTATCTGTGAAATGGGGCCACCCTGCCAGCCTGCAGTTCCATTCGGCCTGAGTGGTCTGTGCCCCTCAGCACGGCGGGTCTTTCTGGGGACCAGCCCTGCTGCTGACAGGCCCGTGTAGTGTCCAGAATGTGAAATGCTTCAGAAAGGGTGGCTGTGTGGTGGGATCAGCACATCTGCACATGAAGGCTCTCCTTTTCTTTTTTGAAATACAGCATTTTTCCTTTTAAATAAATACCTTTTGTTTTATGACAGCACGTAAGAGTGCTCATGCTTATTATGAAGCATGGAGGGGACATGCCGGTGCAACCTCCCCTCCCTCGTGCAGGCCCAGCTCTTCAGACCCCCCACCATCTGTCCGTGTGTGCATGTAGAGTGTGTGTGTTGCAGCACATTCATGATTATGCTGTTCACAAATTTTATAACCTGCTTTTTCACTCATTTGCGTGAGCATTTTCAAATTATAAACTGTTCACAAGTGCAATTTTTTTAAGGGCTGAAATAATCTCTAGATCTTTCCAATTTGAGGAAGGGAAGGGGCTTAGGGAGGCACTAGCTCCACGTGTTCAAAATTGGAAGCCAGAGGGTAAGGGCAGGGCCCTGGGCGGGGGCCTTCTGCTCTGGGGCTGTGGAACTTGGGTTCCTCCTCCTTCCTCTCTCCCCTGGGCTGCCCCAAGGCTGTCGCTGGGGACCGTGACTCCTCAGCCTCACCCTGAGAGCTGTGTGGTCTTTCTCTCTTCTCCCTTCCTCCTCAATAGTCTCCTTCTCCAGGAAGTCTCCAGACTCCAGCATCCCATAAAACACATCTCCTGCGGGGACTTTGTCTGTAGATCACACCCCCTGCCCCTCCCAAGTCCCGCCCTCTCCCCACTTCTCTATACAGTGTTCAGGGGTGTTTAATAACCCTGGTGACGTAAGAGCAAGGTCACAATCTCACAATTACTGAGAACAGAAAAGGTGGGACAAGGCACGGAACAGGACGGAAGACGAGGGGTGCATAAGCTCCAAACCCTGGGAGGCCCTCCCCATAGTCGGAGCCAGGCCACAGTGCCATTTAGACCACATGGTAAGGGCTCAATAAATACAGCTAGAAAAACACAGGGCCTCAGTTTCCCCAGGTATCTGTCTCAGGAGCACGTTTTCCTTCTGCCCGCTGTTGCCCCTCCTGCCTTGCTGTCCTCACCCTGTTCGTGGAGGCTGCCCCCGTTCATAGCAGAGGGATGAGAGGTCTGGCCCAGCTGTCACAGACTTGCTGTTGGCACCTGAGCCTTAGTCTTCTCAACTATAAAGGCCATTAGAATAGATGAACCTTGTGGTTGGTCTATTGGTTGCGGTTGGTCCTGCTGTCTTTCCCTGAATCCCCTCTCCAGGTTCTCAGGCTGAGGGACACATTCCCCCTCTGCCAGCGTTTCTCCCTCTGACTACTGTCACTGCCTAGCGAGGCTGGTCTCCTTGCACTGCAGGGTTCCTCCCTTTACTTCAGCTTTCCTACTGTAGGCTTCCCCTGCTGGGAAAACTCCAGGCCCTCAGTCTTGCAGTCCCCCATTGGCCTCCTGCTGCTATTCTAGATAGGTCTCCCCTAAGGATACCCAGCTGTACCCACAAGGGGGGAAAGGGCATGAGCTCTCCAGCCACACACTCATGACAATGAGCAAATAACGGCACTGTCCCAGTCTCAGAAGCCATGCAAAGGAATTACTCTCTAATGGTAGAATTTCACGTGCTCTGACAAATATTCTAGGGGTGATTTTGTCTTCCTGAGGGGCTGGGCATAAAATCAAACCCTGGAAATCTCTGACTCCTTTTAGGGGAAGGGAGGATAGGAGCTAAGGAAACCAGCTCTACTGGCTGCTGGACAGCACTTAGACAGAACTGGCTCCAGGCAACTTGCTCTTTCCTTCCCTGGGCACCGGTACATTTATCCCAGCTCCCATCTCAGCACCTGAGCCTGAGCTCCAGGGACAAGCCCAGATTGTTCTTATTTGAAAATGACACCACTCACCCCACCCCACCCCTGGGGTGGGGGAGGGATAAAGTCCAGGCCTGTTCCTATGTGGGTGTGTCACTTGTCACCTGAAAGCACTTGAGTGGCCACAAAGAGGCCAGCCTTGCCCTTCCCGTGGCAAGATTCTTCCCACCCAGCGCCCAGGCCACCTCCGGCTTCCACCCAAGCCTCTTCACCTCTGCTTATCTCCAGAAACACGTCCAGACTCCCTCTCCCTCCAGGAGGTGTTGATGACCTCCAGCCCACTGCGTGTTCTTCTGGCCTTGCTGTGTCAGCGCCTAAGATTTTCAGGCCCTGTCCCTCTCTGTTCCTCCCCTGCTTCTCCCTTCCCGTCTATGGCCCTGAGATTTTCAGGCCCCGTCCCTCTCTGTTCCTCCCGTCTATGGCCCTGAGATTTTCAGGCCCCGTCCCTCCCTGTTCCTCCCCTGCTTCTCCCCTCCCCTCTATGGCCCTGAGATTTTCAGGCCCTGTCCCTCTCTGTTCTTCCCGTCTATGGCCCTGAGATTTTCAGGCCCCGTCCCTCTCTGTTCCTCCCGTCTATGGCCCTGAGATTTTCAGGCCCCGTCCCTCTCTGTTCGTCCCCTGCTTCTCCCCTCCCTTCTATGGCCCTTCTCCCGCTCTCTCCCACTCTCCTGGGCCCTTCTTTCTCAGCCCTTCCCCACTGCTTTTCATCCTCCTCCCACCCCTGCTTCCTGGCCTTCCTTCCTCCCCTCCCTTCTATGGCCCTTCTCCCGCTCTCTCCCGCTCTCCTGGGCCTTTCTTTCTCAGCCCTTCCCCACTGCTTTTCATCCTCCTCCCACCCCTCCTTCCTGGCCTTCCCTCCTCCCCTCCCCTTCTCTTCCCCTCAGTCTTCTTCCCTCCCACCCTCCTCTCCCCTCTCCTCTCCTCTCCTCCTCCTTCTTCCCTGTCAACCTTCCTCCCTCCCAACCTCCTCTCCTCCCCTCCCCCTCCTTTCTCAACCTTCCTCCCTCAACCTCACCTCCTCTCCCTCCCTCTCAACCTTCCTCCCTCTCAATTTCCCCTCCTCCCCCTTGCCCTTCCTTCTCAGCCTTACCCCTTTCCAACCTCCCCTTACCCCTCCCCCTCCCTCTCAACCCTCCCTCCCCCTCCCCTCCTTCTCTCCCTCCCTTCCCCCTCAGCCCTCTTTCCTCCCTCCCTTACCCTCTCTCAGGACCCCTCCACCCTGCTTCTCCCCAGTGCTACTCCCCACATTCCTCACCTCCCCTGCCTCCTCCCCTCTGTCTCCTATCCCTCCCTAAACTTTGCATCCTGATTTAAACCTCCATTCATTTCCTGGTTCAGCTGAGGCTCTGATTCCAATTATGTCACCTTCATTTTCACAAACAAATAATTCTGGGCAGTCTGAGGCTTGCTGGGCCCCCTCCCTGAGTCCCTGCAGTTCAGAGATTGGAGTCCATAGTGGTCCCAGCCCTACCCCATCTTCCCATCCTGCTTCAGACCCCCCTTCCCTGGTTCTTGCTATTTCAACCAGGTGCATCTATGGATTGAGTCCATAGTTGGCTTGGAGGATATGTTTTTAGCTGCTTTATTGAGATATAATTAATGTACAATAAACCTCCCATATTTAAAGTGCAGATGGATAGGTTTCAACACCCGCAGACACCCATGGTACCATCACCATGAGTAAATAGTAAACAAATCCAGTGCTCCCAAATAACCTCCTGCCCCTCCCCAACACTCCTCCCAACCTGGAGAATCGTTTTAAACACATTTCTCTTTCAGAGTTTCTTATTTCTTGCTTACACCATCTTCCTTTCACCCTCCTTACTAAACCCGTTTTTCTTACTCTCAGGGACATCTCTGCCAGCTGCCTGGCCGGCCTGCACATGTCTGGGTTCTTTGGGCCAACGTTGCCCTCTTCTTTTTTCTCTCCACTTTTGGAAATGCAAGGGTCCCTGGGAGGAGGCAGATATTAAGTCTGTGCCAGCTGGGGATGAAGGAGCTTGTCAGGGGCTCTCTGAAGTGAAGATGCTGGGAGGAGAAGCAGATACTGCTGAAGACTGGGAAATGCTAGGAAGGAGGAACCGGAGCTGGAATCACTCAGCCCCTCCCCTGTGGCAGCGGGACAGGCAGCCACCAAGGTTGCCTGCCTCTGCTCCCCACCTGCCTGGCTTTAACAACATTGCCATTCAGTGAAATGTTTCTCATTTTTCTATAGTCTGGCTCTGGTCACAAGACGTGTTAGCAGGATTTTCAGTAGTAGTCGTACTCTTTGGTTCTAAAACAAGAGACCATAGGAAGATTAGTCCAATGGAATACTTAATTCAGTGCACCTTTTAAATCAGCATTTATAGTTGTACAGTAAGACTCAAGATGTCAGGCAATGGTGTGCTGAAGCCCGCTCATACCAATCTGTGAGTTTATAATGGTTTGTTAAATTACAGGACTTTTGTGAACCAGTTGTTCAACACAGCCAGCCTTGAAATCAGCAGTAGTGGGAGTATTTGCACTGTGAAAATTAGCATATTCTGCACACCAGGGCTTTTCCACCCCCTGACTTTTTTTTTTTTTTTTTTTTTTAGAGAGCTGGTTTTTAGGTTTCTACCAGCATGCCACTGGTTAGGGCTAGAAGAAACCTCCAAGGTCACCAAGGGAAATGATATGACCTCCACTCTCTGAAGCAGTATTACTCCAGGGACATTTGGAAAATGTGCTCTATAGAAGTGGTCCCCAAACTTTTGGTGCCAGGGACCAGTTTTATGGAAGAGGGGGAATAGGACAAGAGGCAGAGCTCAGGTGATGATGTGAGTAATGGGGAGCAGCTGTAAATTCCGATGAAGTTTGGCTAACTTATCTGCTGTTCACCTCCTGCTCTGGAACCCAGTATCCTAACAAGCCATGGACCAGTACTGGTCCAGCACCCAGCGGGTGGGAACTGCAGTCCAAGAAGGGCATTTCTGGAGTTGTCCCACCACTGAGGGTGCACTGGTATCTGTGGTATGGTATCTGTCAGACCAAGGACACAGACACTAAATGTTCTGCAAGGCCCAGCATGGTCCTTTGTGTCCCCAAATTATTGCCCCTAAGGTGCAATGGTGTCTGTGCTAAGAAGCCTTGAGATTGGAACTGGCAAAAGTTCTAATTTTGTAAATGAGCTTAGCAGAGTCTCAGTCAATTCAGTCAAAGTCCATCAGGCACAAAGATGAATGACACTTAGCTCTACCTTCCCATGGGCATTTAGAGTTGTATAGTAAGACGCAAGATGTTTGAAGGTCTACAGTAGGCATGGGAATTAAGGTTGCACATATCCCAAGTCCTATTCCTGACTCTTCCCATATCAGCAGAACAGAGATCCAAAAGGGAAGGCTTAACTTCTAGGGCAAGGACAGAAGTGAAGGGGCTGGGAGCATGCAGCCTTAGCAAACACAGCTTAGCCCCATGGGAGTGAGCTGTCCTGTTGAAACTCATCTCCTACAGAAGAACCACAGAGATGTGGCTTGGTGTGTTTCCAACCCAACAGCAAACACTATGGGACTTTGCCTTTAGTAGAGGTCAGTGCTGAATTATCCTGAAACAGCAGGGTGTGGGCTCTTCTTATGTAAGATCCACACCCAGCCTTCTGGTGCTTGAGGGCTCACCTGCCCAGGGCCTGGGAGGCACTGCAGGTGTGTCCTGGCATTGAACAGCTCACCTACATCTCTGTGGGCCAAATCTCTGTTCTTTGCACCCCTTCATTTCTTGCTTAGGGAATAGGCCACCCAAGGAAACCTGTAGTTTTCTGCCTGATAGAAGAGTCTGGCTTGGGAGAGCATTTAAGTACCAAAGTTGCTTACTTCTCTTACATACTCATAGCAAATTAGGAGGAAAACAGGACCTTCTGTTACAACTAACAATTACCAAATATCTTCTATATGCCTTGTACATGCCAGATACTGTCTGGAATGTGCGTATGTATGTGTATATAGGGTGGACATAAAGTTGTGTGCGATTTAAAATAGTTTAACATAGTAAATGGCACATGAGCATTATGGACACCCTGTATGTTATTTATTAAGATGGAATTACGTGTCATGGAATCCACTCATTTCCCTCATTAAAAGTGTATAACTCAAAAGTTTTTAGTATATTCACAGAGTTCCGCAACCATCACTGGGCATTTCGGAACACATTCATCACCTTCAAAAAGAAACCCCTTGTCCATTAGCACTTACTTTCTATTTATTTTCACCTGACCTGCCCACCCCTAGCAACCATTAATCTACTTTCTATCTCTATAGATTGGCCTGTTATGGATATTTTATAAAAATAGAATCATATGACATGTGGTCCTCAGTGACTCGCTTCTATCACTGACCATAGTGGTTTCAGGGTTCCTCCCTACAGCATGAAACAGTACTTCATTCATTTTTCATTGCCAAATAATATTCCCCTGAATGGATGTACCACATTTTGCTTATTCATTTATTCATTGATGGCCATTTGAGCTATTTCCACTTTGGGGCTCTTACGACTAATGCTGCTAAGAACAAGCACGTGTAGGTTTTTATGTAGATATATGTTTTCATTTCTCTTGCATAGACACGTAGGAGTAAATTGCTAGATAACTCTATATTACATATATTTTTAGCAGTTTTCCCAGCTTGTCAAAGCCACTATCACTATCCCTGTTTTACAGATAAAGGAAGCAAGAATCTGAAAGATATAAAGAAAGTGCCAAAGACAGAGCAGGGGAGTCTTTCAGGCTGGGTTCAAACTTGTATTGTGTGACTCCCTCCTAGACTATCACCTTTGTGCCACTCTAGGTCAGAATCGTGGCGGGGGGGGCGGCAATATTAACTATTCCCTTATCCTTCTCTCATCTCAGTGATTCATGATTCACTCATCTTTGCAAGAATCTCTGGTTGCTGATGCTGTCTTGGCTGTTTTTCTCTGAATCTTTGTCTTCTTGATGAGACCTAACCTCTTTCTGGGGATGTACTTTTCTGACCTTCATGTATCTTAGGCTAGTCTGTGACCCAACTAGGACCTGGTTATTTTCTTCTGCTGTGTATACATGCATCCAGGTCTTTCCTGTCTTTATTTGCCTTTCCTGCCTCTCTTCTTTATAAATTTAATCAGTTGAATTGGATTCTGATAACATTTCAAACCAACAGTGGTGCTGTGAATCCTGACTCCCTTTTTGCAAGCCTGGCTCCCCTTCTCCACGTGCCCCCCTCTTTGTGTATTTTTTTGCAAATCTAATGTGGATGGTTGACTGTATCTGTGTGATAGAGAAATGCAACATATCCCTGGGTCCCTGAGTGTTTTCCCTTCCTACTTTTATCTTCCACCTTAAGCCATCACTTTGCTTGGATGCAAAACTCTATCTACTTAGGACAACCTCACCCTATACCTTGGTTTTAATAACCATTCTCTGTTTTGTCTGGGTAAAATAGTTACCATAGGTTACTCTTTTGTAGTTGAGCAAGCCCTATATACTTTCTCTAAGAAGGCTAGGTTGATTCTTTCCACTAGTATTTATTAAGCATCTCCCAAGCTAGAGTGGTCTCACCTTTATTGTTAATTCACAGCATTTTGGTGATGAGCTGACAATGATGTGATTACAGTTCCCTGTTGTTACCTTTTGCTTGCCTCCTTTTGACAGGATGATGAAGTTGTCAGTGGAAGACAAGGTTTTTGTTTTTAGAAGTTTTTTTTTAAGCTCTTTTTTTTGTTTGTTTTTAAGACTAACCTCTTGATTTTTTTCTTTCTGTTTTCAAAATAAAGACCCCCATATTGTCATGATTACCAATTTGAGGATTGCCTACCCATGCCCAAATGGGCAGCTTGGTTACCTGGGACATCTGTGTCCAAGGGTGTCAGCCAGAGGGAGGGGAATGGCTACCCTGGTTTGATGGGGACTTGCCAGGCCATCTAGGACTCAGTTGAATTTAGGAGTAACCATATAGGACTCAAGTATCTGCTGAGCCCTTAACTACAATGCACCCCATTCTAGGTGGCAGCACTTAAAAGTTCCATAACTTCAAACAAGTTACTTACCCTGCTTATGGCTCAGCTTCCTCACCTGTTAACTGGACATAATGGTGTTCTATACAGGATGGGGTTGTAGTGAGTGCTAAATGAATTTAAGTGTATATAAACTGCTTAAAATAGCAGGTGGCAGAGGTTAAGTGCTTGATAACAGCTGCTTGGAAAATCAAAGCCCACTGGCACGTCCCAGTTAAGATGAGCTCTAAAAACAAGAATGCAATTTAATTTTGTAATTTTTAAAATATCAATTACATATTGAAGTGATAACATTTTAGATGTATTGGTTTAAATAATATATGTTGTGAAGATTCAATTTGCCCGTTTACTTTTACTATTCAAATGTGGCTACTAGAATGTATACAATTATGCCTGGATCCACAGGGGGTTTCTTTTGGATGGTGGTTCATCTGGATCAATAAATAAGAGCAAATGCTGATTGTCCAAATCTTGAGCACTCAGCCTGATAATGACAAGGGTAGAATCAGGTACCACCCAGGCAGCTCTCAGGAGGCTTATTGTAGGGGCCAAAGGAAGGAGGAAGAGTTGAGTTCAGATGAAGGGGAGGGTTAGAGAGGCCAGGGACGAGGCAGAGCCTGTGGGCTGGCTCCTTCCCCAGACAGCAAGGAGGAGTCCAAGTGGCCCAAGGACAAGGACAAGCACAATGGTGTGGGGACAGATTAGAAAGCTCAGCAGTGATGCACAGGAGGTCAGAACACCCTACAACCTGCCTCCTCCCTGTCCCTAGCTAGGACACAACAATTCCGGTTCCCCACTGCCCCTCCAGGCAGCGTCCTTCTCCCTCTTAGGTTCCCAGGCTCATCTGCATCCCCTTCCAGGGCTCCAGCTTGATTTGCGACCTTGTTTTCCAAAGGCAAGCCTGCCTCCCCCTCCCCCATTCCCCAGGGGGTTGCTTCAGCCTCCATTACCAAACCCTGTGACAAGAAATGCGGCCCCCTTATTAAAATAATGTAATGTCTAACTAAAATAGAAACCCCAGATAACAGTTTTTGATGTTTTAATGACTGGGCTCATTAGACAGACTTCCCACTTAAAGTGTCTGTCTAGCAATTAAGGCTAAAAAAATCATAAATGATGACCACACCTTTTGTGGCTTAATGGTTACTCTGAAGGCTGGTCTTATTATCTCGGCGATACAGTCTGTGATAAAAAAGAATTTAAGATACTCTCCCAAGATTTATTTCCCCATTAGCAAGCTGGAGGAGGAAGGTTAAGAGTACTCTTAAGGTCAGAACTGGAAAGGGAGCGGGTGAATAATAAGATGCCTAGAATTTTCCTCCAGCAGAACCAGCCTCCTCCTCACCCCGTGGGGAGGTCCTGCTCACTGAGGGGCTTAACTTTTGCCTGTCACAGGGAAGTCTGTGAATTGTTACTCCAAGTGACCTCAAGCAGTTTATTTAGTTAATTGTCAAGCTCTTGGGCTGAACTGTAGACTCACCTACCTTTGTGTAAATTATTTCCAATTCTAATCTGCTGACGAAGGAGGAAAAGTAGAAAAAGGAGCGCTTGATGAGAAAAACCTGGGAGAAAGCATCCAGCTCCTCCAGACTAGACATCCAGGATGAGAAGGGTGTGGATGGAAAAGAGAGAAGGGAAGTACAAGGGAACCCTTGGCTGTTGCGGAAGAAGGGGGCATGTGGGTGCCCCATTCCAGGAGTGGCCCAGAGCTCAGGTTGCTGGGGAGGTCATCTGTCAAGGCTACAGCTCAGCAGGTTAAAAAAGACACAAATAATTTTAAAGTGAATTGTCTTCAGAAATACAGCTAGAGGAGGCACTTTTAGCCTTTTATTAGGTTTGTCTTAAGTGGTGAATGGTATTTGGTATAAAGCCATTAACGGAGCCTTTGTACCTGTCCTGGTGGGTGGAGAAAGGCTATCAGCTGCCCGAGGAGGAGCCGGGATAACCAGCCTTGTCCATCGTCTAAGGGGCTAACGTGGAAGCAGCAAGCCGTGGGGGCTGTCTTATCCCCACTCTCCTGCAAGTTCACTGTCAGGAGTCACACTTGCTTTTCGAACTTGCCCGGCCCCTCACCTGGATCTGCAGTCTGTCCTAACCCTGGCAGAACAGGCAGGCCTGGTGGCTTTAAAGGTGTTCACGCAGGGAGAGGAGTGCTGGGTGGTTGCAAAATTTAATCTAAAGCCAGAGTGAAAGTGGAAGTTCACGCTAGCTACAGATGAAATTTCCTCTGGCTTCATCCAGTATTGAGAGATTGGGGAAGCCCGCAGAGCCAGTGGTAAGGCACCAGAGGTGTGGCCTTTCAGTAGGTTTCAGCATTTGCCCTCTATATATTAAAGCATCTCTTCTGTGCTGGACATTGTGCTAGGTTAAATTGCATGAAAGATTAGACAACAAACTTCATATTTTCTTTTCTCTGGAGAACATTTATGTTCCTTCCTAAAGTATTATATAGTATTGGCTATATAATATATGATCTGTGGATTGGGTCAGGCTCAGATACCACTGGATCCAGGCTCAGAGGACTTAGAACTCAGATTTCTTTGTCTCTTGACTTTTCTCTCCACATCAGTTGGCTTCATTCTCACATATGCAAAATGGCAAGATGGCAGTAGCAGGGACAGCCATGTGACCTCTCCATTTTAAGTCTAATAAGAAAAAAGAGAACATCTCTTGCTGATTATGCAAGACCAAGCCCTCATATTAGCTCTGATTGAGTTGATCACATGTCTATCCCTGGAATCCATTCCTGTAGCCAGAAAATAGAACTCACTGATTGGTTTATGCCTGGTCACATGCTTCACGGTTTGGAATCTTTCCCACACCACATGGACTGGAGTGGGAGCTGGGGATCTACAAAAGGAAATCAGGACCTTTTGCTGAAAAAAGGTGGGATGGACTCTAGAGGGTACACTGGTGACAAAGTCAGGTCTGGGAAACCAAGACCATCTGAGTCACAGGGAGCTGGGAAGCAGAGGAAGAACAAGCATACCAGCCAACACTAACTAACTTTTGGCTTTATTTAGTATTTCTTTTTCTAAGTCAGCAGTTCTCAATCTGTGGGTCATGACCCCTTCTTAACAATGAAAATACATTGCAGTATTAGAAAGATTGAGAACCACTCTAAGTGGATGCTTCTAGAACAGTGGTTCTCAACTTTCCTAATACCATGACCCTTTTTTTTTTTTTTTAATTGTTGGGGATTCATTGAGGGTACAAGAAACCATGTTACATTGGTTGCATTTGTTAGGTAAAGTCCCTCTTACAATCGTGTTTTGCCCCCAAAAGGTGTGACACACACCAAGACCCCAAGACCCCACCCCCCAGCTCCTTCCCTCTCTCTGCTCTTCCTTTCCCCACCCCTCCCTCATTCTTTCTCCCTCTGCTCTCCCCTTCCCTCACCCCCACCATGTCAATAATTGTCATTAATTGTCCTCATATCAAACTTGAGTACATGGGATTCATGCTTCTCCATTCTTGAGATGCTTTACTAAGAATAATGGAAACACATTCTTCTTAGTAAACTATCACAAGACTAGAGAAGCAAGTATCCAATGTACTCAATTTTATTATGAAGCCAGTAGGCAATCTAATGCACACTCACATGGGAGAAAAACTTAATTCTATTCAAGTTGGGGGGAAGGGGAAAAGAGGGAGTCTGAAAAGAAGGGGAGATTTGTATGTCTCTACTTAAAGGGCACAAAAGGTAGGGGGGGTGTGGCATAACTTTTGGGTGTGAAGCATAACCACAAAAGGGATTCTACCTAAAAAATTTAAAAATTTTCACTTGGTTATCTGTATCCTCACAATAACCTGAAATTTAAAAAAATTAAGGAAATTAAAAAATCAATCATTTATTTTGTTTTATAGCCAGTTTCCTTGTTTGCATCTTCAACTACATTGTAAGCATCTTAATGGAAAAATTAAATACTATTAGGCTTTGAACCCTCAGCATCCAGCATAATATATGAACTATATGGGGCACTGAATAAATGTTTGGTAAATGAATAAATGAGTTTTCCTCTTCTACCAGTTCTCACTAGTTCAACAGCTTGTATCTTGTACCCTCTTCTCAGGCAACACCTTCCTCCATTTCCCTGAGCATTAAAGAAAATGAGCCTAAAGCAGTCAACTTTGTCATTCATCACATCTTCTCAGAAGGCTGAGCCACACTACAGCGTTCCCTGGTTCTCTGGCTTGAAGATGACCTCCCATGGGACTACTCAGCCTCCATAATTGAGTGAGCCAACTCCCCTAATAAATTCCTCCGAACTAAGGAAGTAAATGGTGCAATTCTTAGTCTGAGACCAAAGGCCCTAGAGACGAGGAGGACATTGTAGGAGTCTCAGAGTCCAGAAGCCAAAGAACCTGGAGTTCTGACATCCAAGGACAGGAGGAGAAGAGCATCCTGGCTCCAGGAGAGAGAGAGAAGTAATTCTCCTTTTTTCTACCTTTTGTTCTAGCCAGGCCTCCAGCCAATTTCATGGTGACCACCCACACTGACGGAAGATCTCCCCCACCCAGTCCCTGACTCACACACCAAATGAATACATCTTATGAAAATAAAATTATGGAATGTTAAATTGGGGGTAAATTCATAATTTACTTGAGAAATTTAAGTACCTAAATTATTTAAAAATTATACTCACCTTGGAAACATTTGCAAATTTCAAGTTTATATCAGTTACTTAAGAATTTGCTGCACAAATGTTTTGATCGTGTTTCTTTTTTTTGATCGTGAGCACAAATGTTTTGTTATTGTACTTTATGATACAACAGAACCAGATCAGTTTAATCTAATTGTTCCTATGTATCATTCCACATTTAACTAGTGGGATATTTCACTGAGGTTGCTGAAAGACAATACTAATTATGAAAACAGGGAAAGAAGACAATTTGAAATGATGTTGATACATGTTTAAGACATCTCTAAATCAAAAATTTATTGCTTTGAGTTGAATAGTTTATAAACTAATATGTGTGTGTGTGTATTTATTTACAGAAAAAAATAGTGGCTCAAATAGGAGAAGTGTGTTTCTTTCTGACAAAACAGTTTTGTTGGCAGATCCAGTACTTGTGTGATAACCCACAATCATCACGGGTCTGGCTCCTTTTATCTATTAATAAAATGTTATCATCAACATGTCACAGTCCAAGATGGCCATACACTCAGGTAGTGATCTATTATTATTATTATACATGTTTTATTAGAAAGGGAGAACAGATATTGGGGGACAGCCATGGGCTCTACCGGTGTATTTCTCTTTACTTCTTAAAAAAAAGAATTCTGCTCTGTCCGTTCAATAAAAATCTAAACTTCCATAAAGACTTTGAGTGTTTGTAATCAATTCACTAAAATCTTTTTCAGCCAGCATTCTCCAGAGAGACAGAACCAATAGAATAAATATAGAGAGAGAGGAATTAGAAGGGATCAGTCAGGGGAATTGACTCGCTCAATTATAGAGGCTGAGCAGTCCCATGGTAGGCTGTCTACAAGCTGGAGAACCAAGCAAGCCAGTGACTCAGGCCAAGTTCAAAGGCTTCAAAACCTATGAAGTAAATGATACAATTTTTACTCTGAGACCAAAGGCCCAAGAGCCCAGGGCACCACTGATGTGAGTCTAGGGCCCAAAAGCCAGAGAACCTGGAGCTCTGATATCCAAAGGCAGGAGAAGAGCATCCCAAATCCAGAATAAAGAATAATTCACTTTCCTCAATTTTTTTGTTCTATCCAGACTTTCAGCCAACAGGATGGTGCCTACTCACATTGACTGAAGATCACCCCCTACCCAGTCCACTGACCTCCCCCCCATTTTCTCCAGAAACACCCTCACAAAAACACCCAGGGAGGCCCAATTATTCAAATTGAATGCCAAACTACTTAAGTTTCCCTTTCAGCAGAAGAGGGACAGGCTCAATACCTATTGAAGTACTGAGAATAAATAATGCTTTACCAGCTATCTGGGTATATCTTAATTCAGTCTAGTTAACTCTTGAAATCAAGTGTCACAAGTCACCCCTTGTTAATGAAGGACCTACACACACCTTTTTAAGCCATACCTTCTCCAAATAAAGACAATCACAAGTTCATTGTTCCATTCAGTGTGACACAACTATCCTGCATACAACTAACCTAACCTCTTCCCCAAAAGAGGAGGTAAAGTCTTTGGGTATTTCCTCCTCTCCTGATATCCCAGAACTTAAATAGTATGAGGTAAAGCTAATTAGAAAGTTGATGCACTTTATGTTACATGAGAAAAGAAGAGAGGAAGGAAAACAAAGATATATAAATATATACACACAAACACACACACACAAACACGCACAAATGTATTCTTTCCCAAACAGAGAGGAAATACTCAGGCAATTATAGCCCCTGTGTCTGTAACTGATCAAATAGTTATTGGTGCTATTACAACCACCTGCTTTTGCTACCCATTCTGTGTCCCCTTGCCTTCACCAAGCACCTCAGCTGGTTGTGATTTTTAAGCTGGTAGAGTGACCAAACCGTCATTCCTAAAGGCTCTGAGCCACGACTAGTCCAGCCAGGATTTTTTGTTGCAATTTCCCACTGACCTTAGTCACGGGGCATGGTTACTAGGAGACTCTCTAGACATCTGATTCCACACACTCTTCCTTTCCCTCCTCTGTGCAGAAGTCCACATCAGTCACCTCAGCCCACATCTTTGCTCCCCTCTCAACCTGATGACTCACTCAGAGGCATAGGGAGCCCAAAGGAGGCAGCCTTAACTTCCAACTCAATGAATCATTGTTGTGTCTCCTGGTGGAAGCATTTCTCCCTTTGGAACTAAGACTTCCAAGCCCATAGAGCATAAAGTCAGAAGAACAAGAAGCAAACATTTTGCTAGAGTGTCACCAGGGTTATAGTGAGTAGTGTCACTCTCATTTCCCCTTGCCCCTGAGACCTGTGAATCCTGGCTAAGGGAAAATAGCACCATATATTTGATGCTGATTCAGACCCTATGCAATTTTTGAGAACCTTTCTCCACCCCTGCAAAGAACTTTCACCTAACTGGTGCTGTAACTATATCTTTGCAAGGCCATGCCACCGTTCTACCAAGCTTGCTGCTTCAGGATGATGGGGCACCTTCCTGCACTTCTTTGGTAGTAAGTAATAAATAATAGTTTGTATGCTCAGGTCTTCATGACACTAAATGAAAAAATTAAACAGCAATAAGTTATCGTGAGGTAAGATTAGATCCTTTATTGGCATTGCACAGGAAGTATCATGGTGGCACATGGGATTTTATTTTTCAGCTTGAACTTGAAAGAGAGACTGACTCTGCCAAAAACAATGCTAAACAAATGCTCTTCCCAGAATCACATCACTGCTCACAGAAAAACACCTATAATGGCAGAGAGAACAAACTACCAAAGAAAATACAGAAACACAGGATCAGATGACAGAGATAGGGAAATATAGCCACTAATATGTCTTTTCCAGGGGTTGACAAGTGAAGTACAGAGCACCAACTATTGGAATCATGGTTTAGAAGTGAAACTTTCTGGAGAAGTAAATTTGTAATGATTTAATACCTAAATACCATATTTTGAGTATGTACATGAGCAAAGATTCTGAACTTAAAAACTCTCTTGATGCCAGAAGCAGGCATCTTAAAAGAGCACTGCTGAAAGAATTCATAAGACCCTCACAGGGCTACTTTCTCTGTAACAACATGCCAAAGCCTTGATGAAAAGTAACCCAGTGTGGCCTGGCCAATAGCTCTAATCACTAGGTGCCACTCTCAGCATATATTTGTAAATTGTTCCACATAAACGTATTTCATATCTGTAATTTTTATCACAATTTTAGCTTAGTCTTCCTTGGCAAATTGTTGTGTCTCCTACATGAATCCACAAGGTAAAGAACTCCTTCTATCCAGAATTCAATTATAGGAAATACTGCCACAGGCACTCAAAAATAGATGTATAAGAATGTTCACTGCATGTTTACACAATAGAAGTGGATATGGTCATTAAAAAGAAGAAAGCAAATATACAAGTTATGACAATTAAGTTCACAAGTTCATCCTAGAAAACGTGCTGCATCCCCCATCTGAATATCACTATGGTCACCTTTGAAGTATGGGTGCTATGCACAAACTCTAGTGCCTAGGCCACCCTTCAAAGCAATTTTGGAACTCTTTTTCTGGAATAGTCATCAAAATGGCCTAATTACATGTACTAATTGTCATCCAAATGTCTTCCTTTCAATATTTCCTTTATCTTTGGGTAAAGAAAAAAGTTACTGGGGAACAGATCAGGTAAGAAGGGGATTTGCTCCAATACAGTTTTTTGTTTACTGGCTAAAAACTCCTTCATGTAAGCTGGTGCATTGTCATGATGCAAGAACCATGAGTTGTTGCCCAATATTTTCTTTTAAGATTTTCCTGTTTTTCTATCTACATTTACTTGGTCTGCTATGCTTCTTGCAGTCAGCTGATGATTTTGACACATAGTTTGACAAATATATATACATGTGCATGTCTGTGTGTATAATTTATTTTGGTATATTGATCTTATGTCTGAAACTAATAAACTCACTTATTAGTTCTAGTAGTTTTTTCCTCAAATCCACAAGTTTTTTCTTTTTGCAGTTTTTGGCCAAGGCTGGGTTTGAACCCACCATCTTCAGCATATGGGGCTGGCTCCCTACTACTTTGAGCCACAGGTACCACCCACAATTCGATAACACTTTTCAACAAAGTTATTTTGTCTATGATTAAAAACTTCTTTTACTACTTTTTTCCAATCTAGTTATTTTGTATTTCTTTTTCTTACCTGATTGCAATGGTAAAATCCCTAGTACAATAATGAATAGAGTTGGCAAATGGATATCTTTGCTTTGTTCCTGATCATAGAATAAAATCATTCAGTCTTTTACCATTATGTACAATTTTGTCTGTAAGTTTTTCACAGGTGCCTGTCAGATAAAGAAAGCTTTCTTCTATTTCTAGTTTTCTGGGAGTTTTAAATCAATAATGGATATTGAATTTTATCTAATGCTTTTTCTGCATCTATTGAGATGATCACATGGAGGTTTTCTTTAGTCTGTTAATATGATGAATTCCATTAATTTTATACTCAGCTTGTATTCTTGAGGCAAACTCTACTTGATCATGATGTGTTATACAATATTACTGTATTTGGTTTGCTAGTTTTTTACATTGGAGATAGTATCTGACTATATTACCCAAGCTAGAGTACAGTGGCTATTCACAGTCATGATCATAGCACACAACAACCTCAAACTTCTAGACTCAAGCAATCCTCCTGCTTCAGCTTCCCACATAGGTGGGACCACAGACATGCACCATCTTGCCCAGCTAAGAATTTTTGCATCTACATTCATGAGGAAAATTACCTATGGTTAACTTTTGTTTATAGCATCTTCGATTTTGATATTAAAGTAAAGGTGGCCTCATATCATAAATTGAGAAGTAGTTCTGCTTCTATTTTCTGATAAGTTTGTATATAAGTTGATAAGTTAGGCATTATTTATTTCTTAAATTTTGGGGAGAATTCAATAGTAAATCCATCTGAGACTAAAGCATTCTTTGTCAGAAGATCTTTATTATGAATTCCACTTCTTCAATAGATATAAGGTTATTCATGTATTTTATTTCATCTTAAGTGAACTTTGGAAACCTGTATCTTTAAAGCAAGTTGTCAATTTCATCTAATTTGTTAATTTAATAGCAAAATTGTTCATAATATTATATAGTTATTTGCAAAATATGTAATGATATTACCTCTCTCATTCTTGTCTTTGGCAATTTGTGTCTTCGCTCATTGTTTTCTTAACATTTTTTCAAAGCAATTATCAATTTTATCTTCTCAAAAACTTCCTTATTTCCATTGATTGTCTTTACCATTCTTCTGGGTTTTGTTTCATTGATTTCTACTTGGTTTTTATTCTTTCCTTTATTCTGCTCACTTTAGGCAACTAGCCCAACTTTTTCTAGTTTCTAAAGATGAAAACTGACATCATCAACTTAGGACATTTTTTCTTTTCAAATCCAGCCTTTCAGTGCTTTTAATTGCTAAGTACCACTTCACAGCATCTCACAAATTTTGATGTATTGTCCTTTTATTTTTATTCAGTTTAAAACACTTTCTAATTTGCTCTTTTAGTTATTCTTTGATCCTTAGGTTATTTATGAATGTATTATTTGGTTTCCAAATACTTTGGAATTTTTTTGGATATCTTTCTGTTACTCATTTCTAATTTATTTTTATTGTAGTTAGAGAAGATACTTTGTATGAATTAAAGTCCCTTAAATTTATTAAGACTTATTTTGTAGTCTTACTAAATAAGACTATGGAATATCTTGATATATGTTCCACATGCATTTAAAAAGAATTTTTATTATGCTATTGTTGGACAGAGTGCCCTATACACGTCACCTGGGTCAGGTTAGTTATAATATTATTCAAGTATTCTAGATCCTAACTGATTTCTTATCTATTTCTTCTATCAATTACTAAGAGAAACACATTGAAATCTCTGCCTGTAATTGTGGATTTGTATGTTTTTCTTGCTATTATTCCTGGTTTTGCTACATGTAGTTTGAAGAGTGTCATTAGGGACACAAATATTTGGGATTGCTATATCCTCATGATTAATTAACTCCTTTATTAAAAATGAAATGATATTATCTGTCCCTGAAAAGACTCATTGCTATGAAATCTATTTTCTCTGATACCAAGACCCATTCCAACTTTTCAGCAGTGCTAACATAGTATGTCTTTTTCTGTCCTTTTACTATAAACCAGTTTTTGCTTTTATACTTAAATTGGTTCTTTTGGTAGGCAGTGTTGGGTCTTGATTTTATATTCAATCTGACAATCTCTGCCTTTTAATTACAGTGTTTAGACCATTTACTTTTACTATAATGGTCAAAATATTTATATTTAAATCTACAATTTTCCTATTTGCTTTGTGTTTTTCTCATCTCTTTTTTGTTCCTTTTTTCCTTTTTTTTCCTGATTTCTTTCAGAGTATTTGTCTACTTTTTGTTATACTAGTCCCCCCTATTAACTAGGAGTTAATTCATCAATTATTAGTTATGTTTTGTTATCTTATCTGATTGATTCTTTTAGGGTGTATACTATGCATCTTAGCTTATAGTTTACCTTCATGTAAAATTATACCACAAAACATAGAATGAAAGAAATTTACAATAGTATTTGTCTAGCTTTCCTCTCCCAGTCTTTGTGCTATTATCAAAAATTTTACCGTCTATAACTTAGGTTATGAACTCCTAAGTACATACTTATTATTTTCTTCTAAATGGTTGTTGTTATAATAAATAAAGTTAAATAAGAGCAGGAAAAAAAGTCTTTATATTTACCTATACAGTTACCATTTCTGTTACCTTTCATTCTTTTATATCAATCCCAGTTTTGTTTTCTGTTTCAAAGTCTTCCTTTTAACTTCTTTTTTGTAGTGCATTTCTATTTATAATTAATCCTTTCAGTTTTTTAATTTCTGTAAAAATATTTATTTCACCTTTGTTTTTTAAATAAAGTCAATCTATATATTGCATATTCAGATATGAATAGAATTCAGTTACCTCTATGTAGCTAAAAAAAAAAAAAAAAAACTTACTACTCCTCCAATGACATGCCTTAAATTTCAGTTATCATTGTATATGAACTCTGAGTATTTTTTGTGTAAAATATAAACTTTTCTACTAGTTCTTCAGACCAAGAATCACTAAATAAATAGAAGTCAGCAATGCATGTAATTATGTTGTCTTCTTGTCTCCTAGTGATCAACCTACATAACTTTGTAAAAAAATTGAATAAACAAAAGAGAAAAGTAGCAGAAGAAACAAACAAGTACAGCAAAGAAACACAATGTAATAGTATCACAATTATGGAAATTTAAATTGAACATAAATAGAGTTTTAAAAGAAATAGCTGATTGTGGAAATGTTGACACTGCCACTGAGAAAGTCTAGATATGTAGCAAGATGAGCTTAGTGAAAGGGAATGTTGACATAGATGAATAAAGTGATTTTGATTGAAAAAAAAGGAACCTGTTTCAGAGAAAATGATGCCACCAAAATTTTCACATTAAAGGAACTCTTGGAAACATTACACAACAATGAAGGAGCAAAGGATAAACTATTAGAAGTTAATCCAAACTAGAAGTATGCTAAGTCACCAAGGAAGAGAAAAGATACTCACTTCATAAAGTGAGTTATATGACAAAAACCATTTCCCCTTCAGAAAAATAGCCATGGCTTTGTCTATGGTTCATGTTTTTCCCAGGCACATCCTCTACTTTGGATTAATAAACCTCCATTGATTGAGATTTTTGCCTCAGTCAGTAATTTTGAATCAACACACTCCTATAATAAAAGGGAGCTTAACAAGAAAACAAAAACTATTTATTTAATCAAAGTTTTACATGACATGAGAGCCTTCACAAAGGAAAACCCAAGGTTAAAAGGAAAACTATCCATTTTTAAGCCTAGGTTCAATAAAGAATGGACTGCCATGTAGAAATGTGATTGGACAAAAGGACATGATCTGATGATAATAAACTGAGAGAGGAAACCCAGCAAGGCCTATCTGTTCAGATTCTTCTTGCTTTCTCTGTGTGACATTCCTTCCTCCTGGTTGCAAGGCAGGACCTCTTCTGAAATTAGGGTCTTGTAATCTACTATCAGACAAAGTAGGTCAGAACATCTCTTTCTGGCCAGCCCCTATACACAAAATCAGGAGACGGTTAGAATAGAAATTCTAGTTTTTATGGTTGGATTTGGGGAAGAAATATTCTAGTTTTTATGGCCTGCCTTGTGAAAGAAAGGGGAGTAGAAGAAAAAAGGGCAGAAGAAGATCAGAAAGATCTTGCTTCTCAGGCTGCCTCTGAGGACTTCCAATCTCCTTTAAAGTACTTAGCATGCCAGAGTGCCATACTTGGTAGTATCATTTTCTGAGCCCCAATATATACATGTGAGATATCCAGAAAAAAATGAGTAAATTTGAATTAGTTGGCTCTGAATACCCGAGAAGAGTGAGGTCTAGGAGAACAGGTCTTCTCAAGGAGACCACAAGGATACACCTGCAGGGTCCTCTCCATGGAGACACAGCTCTTGGGAATTTGTAAACTTAACTTTCTGGAACTTGGAAATTTCCAAGTTCTGTGAAATACTGTAGTTTTATAGGGGCTGGAATAGCATCTCCCACTTAATTGAAACTGGCCAATGAGAAGGGTACCTGTGGGTTGGAACTTTTTGACTGTCAATAAAAAGGGAAAGACCAAGCCAGTCGGGGAGCATGGCCATTTGGAATTATTCTATGCTGTAAGCTCCTGACTGGTGAATAAAGCCTTTCCTCTTATAAACGTGGTGTTTGTGTGCTCTTTCTCTCAGTTGGGCCTTGTCTTCCTGCAACATTTTTGGTTCCCTGACTGGGAAGTGAGATCAACCTTGGAGAGAATATGCACCTGGTAGTTGTTGCCAATCCTCTGGATACCCACGTGGGAGGCCGTGATCGGCCTGGGCGATGTGAACCACTGAGCACACCAGGGAGGCAATTTGGCCTCCCTGTGTGGATGCCTCAGCTGGGCAGAGAAAGGACTCCCTCAGAGGGTCTTCAAGGAGTCAAACACTGGAAGGAACTGGCATGCAGGAACAGGTACTTACACAGGGAGACATCTAAGGCAAAGTATGATTGATCTGGGGATCCCACTATAGTTTTAGTGGAGGAAGGAACCTGATCAACTCCTTGGACATTAGATCACCAGCAGATCTGTTGAGAGGTGTGTGAGAGTGTGTGGATGTGGTGTGACTGAGAGAACTCTGAGGGTGGAGTTGGACCTCCCTTCACAAAGCTAGGGGAGTGTTGGTTTGCCTCCTATGGCTACGTGGCAGCTCGAGGGGGAAATCAAGGCTGCCCAGGTTAAGAAATGGGTTGGAAATATATGCATGTGAGTGCTTAGAGAATGACTGAGATGGGTAACAATAGGTGGGGTTTTGCCCCACACCCCATTCAGAGGTGAAACGAATGTGTGAGTATGCCCTTCTCCCTGCTCCAACTTTGCACACCAGCTATTCTGAAAGAAACTGGAAGTTCTAGGTTTTCCACTTTCTGTCCATGACTGTGGCTATGTGGGACCTGGGGAAAAATGAAAAGACATTAGAAAAGATGCTGTTGTAGTTTTGTTACTGGAATTTCTTCAGTGAGTCTTTGGCCTCAGGAATTTGAGAATTGATCCCACAGGCCACAGATCAGTGATAAAATGGCATTTTGTTGGACTGAGGCTCATGCAGAGGGAGTGGAGAGTGCCAGAGCTATTGGAAGAGGGTCCATGCCTTGGAAAGTATTGCAGTTCAGGCAGTCTGGTGAGCTCTGGATGGCCCTTCAAAATCTGGGGAAGAGAGTGTGAATCTCATGCTGGACAAGGCTGTATCCACATAAGCAACAGGTCTCCAAGGTGAACAGCCTTTGGAAGGGAGGAGGAGGCCCAAGTCAGAAGTATCCTACATGAGTCCTTTGTCTAGGGGTAAATAATTGGCTCTGAGAGATATTTTGGCCAGGACTTGGTAGAAGGAAAAATACCTTACAACCCAACAAGAAAAGAAAACTACAGACCAATATCACTAATGAATATTGACGCAAAAAATATTCAATAAGATTCTAACAAACAGAATCCAGCAACACATCAAGAAAATTATTTACCACGACCAAGTGGGTTTTATCCCAGGATCTCAAGGCTGATTCAATATACATAAATCCATAAATGTAATTCAGCGCATAAACAAATTAAAAAATAAAGACCATATGATTCTCTCAATTGATGCAGAAAAAGCTTTTGATAATATCCAGCATCCCTTCATGATCAGAACACTGAAGAAAATTGGCATAGAAGGGACATTTTTTAAACTAATAGAGGCCATCTACAGCAAACGCACGGCCAATATTGTATTGAATGGAGTTAAATTGAAAGCATTTCCACTTAGATCAGGAACCAGGCAAGGTTGCCCATTGTCTCCAGTACTCTTCAACATTGTAATGAAAGTTTTTGCCACTGTAATTAGGGAAGAAAAGGCGATCAAGGGTATCCACAAAGGATCAGAAGAGATTAAACTTTCACTCTTCGCAGATGATATGATTGTATATCTGGAAAACACCAGGGATTCTACTACAAAACTTTTAGAAGTGATCAAGGGATACAGCAGCGTCTCAGGCTACAAAATCAACACCCATAAATCTGTAGCCTTTATATATACCAATAATAGTCAAGCCGAAAAAAACAGTCAAGGACTCTATCCCTTTCACAGTAGTACCAAAGAAGATGAAATATTTGGGAGTTTATCTAACAAAGGATGTGAAAGATCTTTATAAAGAGAACTATGAAACTTTAAGAAAAAAAATAGCTGAACATGTCAACAAATGGAAAAACATACCATGCTCATGGCTGGGAAGAATCAACATTGTTAAAATGTCCATACTATCCAAAGCAATATACGACTTTAATGCAATTCCTATTAAAGCTCCATTGTCATATTTTAAAGGCCTAGAAAAAATAATACTTCATTTTATATGGAATCAGAAAAAAACTTGAATAGCCAAGATATTACTCAGAAATAAAAACAAGCAGGAGGAATCACACTACCAGACCTGAGACTCTACTATAAATCAATAGTGATCAAAACAGCATGGTACTGGCACAAAAACAGAGAGGTAGATGTATGGAACAGAATTGAGAACCAAGAGGTGAATCCAGCTATTTACCACTATTTGATCTTTGACAAGCCAATTAAAAACATTCAGTGGGGAAAAGATTCCCTATTTAACAAATGGTGCTGGGTGAACTGGCTGGCGACCTGAAGAAGACTGAAACTGGACCCACACCTTTCACCATTAACTAAGATAGAATCTCACTGGATCAAAGATTTAAACTTAAGACATGAAACTATAAAAATACTAGAAGAAATTTCAGGGAAAACTCTCAAATTTTTGAGAATTTTTTCAAATGGCCTGGGTGAATTTTTTGTGAAGAGGATCCCCTAGCAATTGAAGCAGTATCAAGAATACACTACTGGGACCTGATCAAATTAAAAAGCTTCTGCACTGCTAGGAACACAGTAAGTGTAGCAGGCAGACAGCCCTCAGATTGGGAGAAAATATTTGCAGATAATGCCTCCGACAAAGGTTTAATAACCAGAATCCACAGAGAACTCAAACGTATTAGCAACAATAGAACAAGTGATCCCATCTCAGGGTGGGAAAAGGATCTGAAGAGAAACATCTCTAAAGAAGACAGGTGCACAGCCTACAAGCACGTGAAAAAATTCTCATCATCCTTAATCATCAGAGAAATGCAAATCAAAACTACATTGAGATATCATCTAACTCCAGTAAGATTAGCCCACATTACAAAATCCCAAAACCAGAGATGTTGGCGTGAATGTGGAGAAAAAGGAACACTTCTACATTGCTGGTGGGAATGCACACTAATATATTCCTTTTGGAAGAATGTTTGGAGAATACTTAGAGATCTAAAAATAGATCTTCCATTTAATCCTATAATTCCTTTACTAGATATATACCCAGAAGACCAAAAATAACATCACAATAAAGATATCTGTACCAGAACGTTTATTGCAGCCCAATTCATAATTGCTAAGTTGTGGAAAAAGCCCAAGTGCCCATCAACCCATGAATGGATTAATAAATTGTGGTACATGTATGCCATGGAATACTATGCAGCCTTAAAGAAAGATGGAGACTTTACCTCTTTCACGTTAACATGGATGGAGCTGGAACATATTCTTCTTAGCAAAGTATCACAAGAATGGAAGAAAAAGTATCCAATGTACTCAGCCCTACTATGAAGCTAATCTATAGCTTTCATATGAAGGTTAAAACCCAGAAGAAATGGGGAAAGGGACAAGGGAGGGGAGCGGAGGGGGGAAGATGGGTGGAGGGAGGGTGATTGGTGGGATCCCACTTATGGTGCATCTTAGAAGGGTACAAGTGAAAATTACTAAATGCAGAATATAAATGTCTTCATATAGTGATTAAAAGGCCATGAAGGCTACGTTAAATAGTTCAATGAAAATATTTCAGATTGTATATGAAGTCAGCACATTGT